>NEWO01000144.1:1344469-1392387 GCA_003013225.1 Phalaenopsis aphrodite
TTTTAAGAAAAATATGAAATCAAGCTAACCCATATTTTTCATAGTTTAAATTAAAGAGCACTATACCTCAAACCCTATATCTATCCTGAAGGATGAATACAAAACTTGAGGATGAAACTCGATCAAATAAACTAAAATGTTATATGACATCCGGTTGGTCTGCAAAACTATTTTATTTACCGACAAGTTCTCCTATTTAATATGAAGAATTAAATAAAGTTTATATTAAGCTAGGTCTGGAAAAACTTCTTATAAAGGTAAGCCCATATAGTTAATTACATCTTAGATAACCGAAGTCACCTAAAAAAACTCTCGATAAAAATCAAGAAATGTTATCTTCAAAGAAGTCAAAAGTATAAGACTTTTCAAGGAGATTGGACAAAGAGGTATGAAAGGGGAATGACTCAGGAGAAGAACTAAGGGATGTTATAGATCCAGAGGAGAACCTCAGTGACTTTCCAGTCTACCCTATGGTTTCGATTCAGTTTAGAGGAAAAATTATTTAGATGTTTCATCCTGTCAATTTTATTAGTTAGGACTTACATTCGTGTAAAATGATCATACAGATAGCCTGAAAGATGTGAGGGTTTAGTTTGTGATGAATGATAACCTTAGAATCCTAAGATGAGTTAGCATTTATGTTGTACAGCAGAGCTATACAAAGGCCTAAATATGAGATGAGGATTTATGCTGCACTAAGCAAACAACCTCAAAATCCCATGATTTGTTGTTTAATTCTATGAAAAGATGTGTTGTTGTATATCTTCTTGCTGTTGAAGATGGTCGTGCTACCCATAATGCTAGCTCCAAGCTCCTCATTGTGATGAAATTAAGTTTTATAATGTGTCAAGTTATAATGTCAAATTAGATGTCCCTATGATTATGATACTTTAAATGTTATTGGGCGTACTAAATTTGATTAGAGTGACATCAGTTAGGATCATACAGTTCCATTATTCTGGTACCATTATTTTCTATTGGATTCACTTAGTTTAAATAAATTTAAAAAACTTAAATTAATGAATTCCATACTTTCATTTAAACCATGAGAAGCCTCGTTAGCAACCATAGGTTACCTTCTCCAAGGGGTTCGCGATCATCCGATAGAGACATCTTAATTTTGTTGCAATTGTTGTTTTGTGTTGTTTGTGATTAAATTTTGAGTTGTATTATATTTTGAATGTTGTGGTGGTGAATTTTATCTTGGTTGATTTTAGTTTTGGTTTTGGTTTGATGGCTATCCTATCAGTTTTGGTTTTCATGCAGGGTGACATCGTTGAAATATTATTGTAAGGAACTTAAATTGTAAGAGTAGATGAAGTTTTAGCTACCAAGTCCCAAGCTATGATTTTATTGGATCTTGGAAGATCCTAGTGGATAATTTTAAAACAAAATAAAACATGTCCAATTTGCGCTTCAGAATTTCTAGTTGATTTCAAAATGCTCGAGGCATAACCTTGATCACTTTAAAGATCTATTGAAATATTTTGAGTTCATTTTGGACTTATCATATTGTTCTATTAATTATCTGAGGCTAGAGAGTGACTACTCCATTACTCGGTGAAACTTGACAGTTTAATTATCCGAAGGATAGCATACTCGATTGGTCAATTGATGTTTCGATTGAAAAGTTACGTGAGTGGGCGCCCCTAAGGCAAGTCTAGGTTTCTTAAGAGTATGGTGCCCACAATTAAGGTTAGGCTTGTAGTGTTTAAAGATGTTAATCACTAATTACATTATCTTCTAAATCTGATCATATAAGTTTAGACATTGAGCTTAGCTCACTATTAAGCCTTTAACAATCCTGATAGAGGAAATGATGATTATCAAGATTTTGATTTTAGGTGATATGTATCCTTATTGAATGATCAAATTATTCTAAACTTTGGGCTTAACGCAGGTAAATTATCGTCTTCCTAGCTTAAGCCAATCACTTAAGAATCGTCTGATCTTCATTGATTTCCAAGTCGTGAAAATTAGTAGGATTATGATTTTATTGATGTTTTGCAAAGGTGATGAGTGATTTTCTACATTTTAATCCCAATGTATTTCTTTTATTAAAATTAAAATTACCCATTTTCTCTTGGTTAATCTTAAATTTTGATTAAGGCACCAAAGTCTGAAATTACCACTTTTCCCTTAGGGCACTTCACATCATAACTCTTTAAATACAACTCAAACGACTTTTATGGTTTAGAGTGTCATGTCCATGAAGTAATAATAATGTTTAGAGGAGAATATGTGGAACTCTCCAAATTTAATTTATTATTTATTAAAATTTAGAAAATAAAATTTTAAAAAGTTGATTTGTTTAACTTTACAACATGAAGTCTTTATTTATGAGAAAACTATTAAAGGTTTTCTTAGGTCAGAGAAATACTTAGGCAAAATTTCATGGTCTTTTGAATTAACTTACTATAATTACTCAAAATTTCATGGTCTTTTGAATTAACTTATTATAATTAATTTAATGGGAAAATAAAGAAAATTCACTTTTAAGCCTTTAAAAACTATTTTTAATTTTTGTAAAATTAGGAAAAATATTTTAATGAGTCTCAAGTGATCAGAGAGCAATTGTGAACATTTTGAAATGTTTTGGTATTTTGGGATTTTAAATTATTTTAAGTTTTTTAAATCCAATATAAGTCTAAAAAATCAAGTATTTTACCAAAAATAACTTTTATTTTTCCTAAGTGCCCCTGGTCACAAAGAACTCAGAAAACCACTTTTCATAATTCTTTCAAGTGTATTTAATTTTTTATAATTATTTTTGTTCAAAAATACAAGGTTCCTTAGAAAATCCATTTAAGTAGTTGAATTCAATCAAATAATTTTCAAATATTTAGAGTGAATAAACATGATTTTTATGAGCAATATGGGACTGATTTTGTCAATTTTTGATAAGTATTTAATTTACATAAATTAATACAAGATTTTTGCATTTAATTAAATATGTAAATTCATAAGGTAATCCAAAGCATCAAAATATTTTTCCTAGACTTCTTTGACCAAATCTACCAAAACTATTCACATAATTTTCTAAATGATATTTTGATTTATACAATTAAAATAAGCCAAAATGGTCACTCTAGCTTGAAAATTATGGATAGAAGTATAGAGATGCTCTCTAACCTTGAAATAGTTAAATAAAACCCACTTTGTGATGAAGAATGAACCCAAAATGTTTCAAGCCATGGTGAGCAATATTTATTCATGGAAAATTGAAATACCACAGAGGGTATTTAATTCATTAAAAAACATATGTTTGTCAAATAATTTTTAATTTTAGTCCACATTATTCTTCTCTATTCACTGAGCAAGAAAGTATTTCTATTTTATTTTTATGATTTTTTATAGAAAGATAGGAATTTTTTAAGTTTAGGTATTTAAAATATCTAAAAAATCACTATTTTTCTACTTATCCAGTGTGGCACTGACTGGATCCTAGGCATCTCCAAAAGAACATGCAGTGCTTCACCATTTGATGCCGCCATCCCGCTCAGCTGCCATGCAGATTGCATTTTATGCACCAAGAGCTTGTGAGGCTTGATCTCCCCCGTCCATTGGATTCACGTGCGATCGGACGGCTCTCCTTTATCGTCCCCAAGTGACCTAACCCATAAGTTGTTTACACTAAAACCTTAATATCTCAAGAAAGCCTCAACCAAATTGCAATGGGTTTGTTTCTAAACCTTCATCACCTTGAGACGAGCATATCTATACAGCTTATATGGTTTGAAATATAGTAAATACATATGGAGAGTTGAAATAAGCTCTGTTTAGGGTTAGATTTCAATACCTTTGTCTGAGAAGGGAGGCCTCAATCAGATGGTTGTGGAAACTTCAATTGGGTCCAACAAATTTCTAGATGAAGTTCCAAGCCTTGTGAATTATCTAGGTATGATTTCGACCAAACTCGATTTCCAGTGTAGGTCTAGAATTAGGTTAGAGACTGTTTTAGAGGGGCTTTTGTGGGAAATCAACTTCTTTCACTGTGGGGATGGTGTGTGCACAATTAATTGAGGTTTGGCACACTATGGTGGAGTGGAGATATCTGTCTTGGTTTTAGGGAAAGTTTCAGTAGAGAAATTGGCTCTAAGGGGTGGCTATCAATGACCGAGAACAAGAGGATTGCACTTGGGATGGTTTGTAGAAGCTTTGGTTAGATTTTGACTGAGTTTCATTAACATTCCAAGAACTACTCTCTTTGGCTGTGAAGAGCTCCATTTAAAGCCATGGCTGCCTGGTGGAGCTCAGGGCTGGGAATTGGGTGCTAAAGCTTGCTGAGGTGGAGGGAAGAAGGGCAATAATGGCCAATGAGAGTGAGCCAAGTCAGGGAGGTTCAATTTTTGGTTTTTTCTACTTAGGGCTTGCTTGAGCTGAGTATTTCTGGTGGCTGAGGAGGTGGCTGACCAGGGTTCAGTCACTTCTTGGCTCAAGAAGGTCAAGGGAGAGTTAATTATAATTTACTCCCAATGGCAAGTGATGATGGCAAAGTATTTTCAAATAGGGCCCAAATATGATTAAGATCCCTTAAATCAAGGGACCATTGGTCCATAGATAACTTCGATGGTTTGGGTGGGTTTAGCTTGGTCCATAGGGTGTATTTGGTGGCTGTGGAAACCTTAATTTGGTGACTTTAGGATGGCTAAGTCAATTTTGGTGTATGGGTTTAATTTGGTTAAAGTGGCTAAAAGTTGGGTTTGGGTTAAGCTAGCTATGACTTTAAGCTCAATTGATTGATCAAAATTGTGTAGATGATTGTTATGAAAGTTTTTGGTGAAGGATTGAAGAAATTCTAAGTTCAATTGAAAGCTCAATTTGAAGGATTTTGGGATTTTTGTCAATTTGGGCATGTTAGACTAGACTTGGGTCTAGGTTGGGTTAAAGTTGGGCTAAGTCCAAATTTTTGGTTGATAACGGTCTATAAGAATATCATAAAGAGTTTTCAACATAAATTGGGTGTCAATTTTGAGGTTAGGGCATTCAATTTGGTAGAATTTGGAGACAACCAATTTGGGGCAAATTTGGGGATTTTGAACTTGGGTTAAAATTAAATGAAATTGAGGCCTTATCAAGAACAAGAAAAAGTTAAATTTGATGTGTAGAACTGTTATGAAGTGTTTAGGATTCAAATTGGGGCAAATTTAGTAGGCTATTGGGTTCGATTAAGTGAGATTAAGTAATAGGGCTAAAATTGGAGGTTTGACTTATATCAAAATTGAGCTCAAAGCATGGGCCAATTAGGCTTGGATTTGGTTTGTTTTAAGCAAATTAAAGGTGAATTTAAGTTTAGAATTGACATTGAGGGGAATTGAGGCCAAATTGATGGACATTTGAGGTGAATTTGGGGAAATTGGGCCTTTAAAGGCAATTTGGGGGTTTTGGTCAAAATGGTCAAATTGGCAAAATTGGGTTCAATTGAAGGGTCTAAATTGTTTTTGGAGAGATTTGAAGTGATTTTGGAGGTTTTGGAAAAGTTTTGGGGTGCCAAGGGTATTTTTGTAATTTTGGCAAATTTGGGGGTATTTTAGTAATTTGGCAATTTTGGGTGGTTTTGGACAATTTGGGTATTTTGAAATGGTTTGAAATGATTTTTGAAATATTTTGGGTGAATTTGAGGATTTTGACCAAATTTAGGGTTTCAAGGGCATTTAGGTAATTTAGGTGGATTTCGGGGCAAAAGACCCTATTGAACATTTTGGTAGAATTTGGAGTGCCAACCACACTATATGAGCTATGAAATAATGAAATCCTCATTTGGGTGATCTATGTACTGGTCTTAGCTAAACCCTAGCCTAGGACTAGTGGGTCAAGGGGAGCATCTACATGAGTCTCCCAAAAGATCAAGGGATCAAAGTCAACAATTTTGAGTTTTAGGATTGTGAGTGATTGTGGGTGATATTGAGTGTAAGGAGTGAAATAGCTCCAGACCAACACCCAGAGTCAACCATAAGGTCAAGCAATCCTATAGGGACTCTCCTTGAGATCCCACATATTGACCCCACCTACTAAGTGCTAGAGCTTATGACCAAAATGTGGAACTTCAAGTTGAACATGGAAGAGTTTAGAGTTTCTAATGGTGAGGGTTCCTTTCTAATTTTCTAGGAATAGTCAATAGTAAGGTCATATGGCTAGACCTTAGGCTACTAAAGAGGGAGAACTAAATCACCCTCTCATAGGTCTTACACCTATCTCGAAGATGTGTGTAGAGAATTGGATGCCGTGTCCAATTCAAGGGGGTCTTATACCAATCTCGAAGATGTGTGTAAGGAATTGGATGTCATGTCCCATTCAAGGGGTTCTTATACCAATCTCGAAGATGTGTGAAGAGAATTGGATGTTGTGTCCCACTTAAGGGGCTCTTATACCAATCTCAAAGATGTGTGTATAGAATTAGATGTAATGTCCCACTCAAGGGAGTCTTATATCAATCTTGAAAGGTTGAGAATAGAGAATTGGATGTCGTGTCCCTTTCAAGGGGATCTTGTACCAATCTCGAAGATGTGTGTAGAGAATTGTATGTCGTGTCCCATTCAAGGGGGTCTTATACCAATCTCAAAAGGTTGATAATAGGATACTATGTTCCGTTCAAGGGAGTCTTACACCTCTCTCAAAGATGTATGTAGAGAATTAGATGTCGTGTCCTATTAATTGGGGTTCTATACCAATCTCGAAGATGTGCGTAGAGAATTTGATCATGTGTCCCATTGAAGGGGGGTCTTATACCAATCTCAAAGATGTGTGTTGAGAATTGGATGTCATGTCCCATTCAAGGGGGTCTTGTACCAATCCCGAAGATGTGTGTCACATTAAGAAGGCAAGCTTGATGCCTCATATCCAACCAAAAGGGTGACAGAGAGCTGTCACTATATTAGGAAGGAAAGCTCCATGGCCTATATCCAAACCAGGAAGTAGTGGAAAGGAAAATAGTGTTTTGGTACCGGCTCTGAGAATGACCTGAATGTAGTGCAAGAAGTTTGTGGTGCTGAACTCAAAAATGTGTGTCATGTGAAAAGGTTGACATTGGTGAGGAAAATATGAGAAATTTTGTAAGGTTTTGTGCATAATATGAAATTCTGCGGGATTGTGAAGAGAATTAGTGTAGACAAGGATAGTCGTGCTTCCCGAGCAAAGGGTAAGAGACCCCCAAATTGAGAGAATCAACTCAAGAGATTTATTTTCAATTCTTGTTGTTTTTAACATTTAATTATCAAAAGATATTTTCAAAATTCAATTTTAGTTGGTTGATTTTTCAAAAAAAAATG
Source organism: Phalaenopsis aphrodite (assembly GCA_003013225.1). Lineage (NCBI taxonomy): Eukaryota > Viridiplantae > Streptophyta > Magnoliopsida > Asparagales > Orchidaceae > Phalaenopsis > Phalaenopsis aphrodite. Next base: position 1,351,738 of record NEWO01000144.1, read on the forward strand.
TATTTTGTTTGAATTTTATTATTATCAAGTTTTTATTATTTTGGTCTTTGTTCATTCTAGTTTGGAACCAACGTATGATTCTGTGGCTTTTATCCATCACATAGAAGGGCAATTGAACAAAGCAATAAAAATTTTGAAAGAGATTTCATTAATCTGCTTAAACAGGTGTTCTTGATTGAGTACAGACCAAAGCATCAAAAGGTATAGGATGCTGAATGCATCAAAGTACTTCTAAAAATATCTCATGCTTGGTACGTATCACAAGCTGAGCATATCTAATACATATGTCATCATATCTGCTGTGTCAAAATACAGTACAAAAATGTGTCTCCTGAGTGTCCATCTCTGGTGGGGCGAGCTCCCGATCAAGCTGACCTACTATGCTACGCTTCGGGACATGAGTTCCCCTTTAATGAGCTTAGAGGTGCAACCCTCTCATAGGTCGTAAGGCAGTAGCTCTTCCAGCTCTGGGTCCGGCCGGAATCCATATGGTATTTTGCTGTTATCCATTCTTTAGAAAGTTACAGACACCTTACGGTGACATACCCCTAAATTTGTGTGATTGGCGATGTCTGCTCTATTTCCTTTAAGAACGAACATTGAACCCACTGGTACCAGAATCTCCATGGATCCTCTGAACTCACCGGGGCCAATGACATCTATTTCTTTCTTGAATAAAATATTGTTTCTGCTCATGAAAGCGACTGTGCAGAAATGTCTCACAAATTCATGCTGGTCTACATGTGGGGGAATGTAGTCACCTTCATCGTATATATTGATGATACAACTGTTGGGAATACAGTCGACTGGAAGTATGCTCCATCGGACCATTTTTTTTTGTCATCCATTTTATTATGGGAGATAAAGGGTCCAACAAATCGTGTCTCAAAATCCCCAAGGGATTTCCTGGTCTGTCCTTAGTGAAGTTGTAATAGCAGCCACAATGTATGGCAATCCTACCCTTTCCATGCATCCATTTCCGTGGCTAAGAATAGGTTCTTTCCATCAAAAGACCCATTTGACCCGCATCTCTTAGATTAAAGAAGCAGTCGAGAATACTTCTTTCATCCCTTTCAGAGAAGAATTTGGTTTACAACTCCAAGCCTTCTAGTCTGTCGATGAATCTTCCTTGAACTTCTTCATAGAATTCAAGCTCTCTTTTCTTTACTTTAATCAATTTATCAAATTCTTCCTTGGTGATCAACGACAACTGTCGAGGGTGCTCCCTCTTTTCAATATCAGTGGGAATCCAAGCTGGTGCTGTCTTTGTCTCCAGTAGAATATATGACTCCCCCATCAGGTGATCAGTGCTCTGAAATCCATCATCGGTGGACGCGTACTCCTCCATAGTACTGTAATACTCTAGGTGGAGGACGTTGCAGTCTGAGCATTCCACAAACGCCCATGTAGCTAGTGTCCGTGTAGGAATGTCAGTGTTGCATGTAGGGAAACACGCACAAAGATCATCTGAAACTCTTGGTATCTCCGGCTCTATAGCAAACTCAGACTCATCCTTTGTGGTAGGCAAGCTGGTAGAGGTCTCTCCCATGCAAGTTTTCTTCGTCCTTTTGACGTCTTCTTTCTTTGTGTAGGAAAACTCTATGTTTTCAACATTTGGTGTTTCTGCCTTTAGTTCTTCACAATAGTGCATCCAACAATCTTTTATCATTAGCAGTGACTAGGCCCCTAGTTGGTGCAGTTATCATAGACAGTAGGCGACTAGTCCCCTTCATCGGGTCTTGTTGTACTATTAATTTCTTCCCCTTTAGTGAGGAATTCTACCTAGTGATGATCTTTATCAGAGATAGTAGTCCTTGTTTTTCCTGACGGCCAACCACAACCATTAGGGACCCTCATAGTCCATGTCGACTTGACTGAATTCCATGTCAAAGTCTATGGTGCCACCCTGCGGTGCCCTTTCTTTGTTAAGTACGTGGTTAGAGCCATCTTTAAAAGCAAAAATCAGCCTCTGTCATGACATTCTCCCTACAGAAGACAGAAAAAATATTAGTGTGCTGAAATTTAGCAGGACAAGAACAAAACTAAGTGTTTATTAAACAAAATTTAAAGATTATATTGGTGAGAAGATCATTTATATACGTGTGTATATTTTTTTGGTTAATTTAGTAAAATATCAAACTTTTAAAGGTAGAGAAGAGAGAATTGAAGTATGTAAATTCAAAAGTTTTCATTTTATTGAGGTTAATCTTATTACAAAATTTTTGGACCCTTTCATAAACGTTTGGCCAAATAAATAATCCCATAACATTCAAAATTTAAAAATTTCAATACAAACAATGTCAAGTTGCATAGTATGTCTTCAAGTATCATTCGTTGATCGGTAATATTGGTCTTTCTCCTCACAAATCTACTAGTTGATAAGCTTCTTTTGTGTATACCTTTGCTACAATAAATGGTCCTTCCCAAGCTGGCTCAAATTTTCCACCTATCTTGCGGCATGCAAAAATAGGCATTCTAAGCACAAGTACGAGATCACCAACTTTGAATATCCTTGGGCGAACCAATTTGTCATGAGCTTGTATCATCTTCGCTTGGTAAAGCTCCAGGTGCTGTTGTGCTTCTAGTTATTTTCCTTTAAGACTTTCCAATTTTTCAAGTCTAAGTTTTGCACTTTCTTCTGTTGTAAACTGATTGGCGATAATGACTCTGAGAGACGACGTCTAGAATTCTAACAGTAATACGGCCTCAGACCCATACACGAGCATGTAAGGTGTACACTGTGTGGGAGTACTGAACATTTTCAGGTAGGCCTATAAAGTTTCTAGCAATCTTTTGTTTTCATCTGGTGTGTTTTTTAAAATCTGGACCAATGTCTTGTTGAAGGCTTCAGTTAAGCTGTTGCCCTAAGATAGTAAGTTATAGAGTACCTCCAATCTATCCTGTGTCATTTGAAAAAAATGTTTACATTTTTTTTAAAGGCTGTCCCATTCTCAAAGATTATATTGCGTGGAACTCTAAAATGGTAGACGACTTGGCTTTTAAAAAATTGAAGGATGTACTGTGCGGTAACCTCTCGTAATGGCACTGAATCTCCTCATTTGTAAAAGTAATCCATAACAGCGAGTATAAAGCTATGTCCTTCATAGGATGGAGGGTCTATCAGACCTATTATGTTCGTGCCTCAACACTCGATTGACCATGAGGCGACGGATGGGAATAACACATTTGGAGGTAGGTGAAAGACCGCCCCATGCACTTGGCACTGGTGACATCTTCTGGCTTTATCCATGCAGTCGGACATCATTGCTGGCCAATAATATCCAAGTCTCTTAATCTTCATTTTCATCTTTTGCCCTGACTGGTGAGTGCCACACAGTCTGACATTTACTTCTTTGACAATATTCTATGCGTAGGTTCTGCTTAGACACCGTAGCCACATCTGATTGAATGATCTTTTGTAGAGGACATCACCGATTAGAGCATATGACATAGCCCTTCTTGTAATGTGATGTGCTGTTGACTTGTCCTCTGACAACATTCCAGTTTGCAAATATTCTATTAATGGCTTACGCCAATATTTATTAATATCAGCAACCACAATCACTATTTCTTCTTCTTTTTTAAGCTTATCTATATTTTCGAGGTCAATTCGAGATAAAACCTATCTTCCTTGTATCAAATTGTCAATGGAATCCTTAGGGGGACAAGCTAATTCCCTTACAAGTATTGCTAGAGCGTCAACATGGGCCTTATCTCCCTAAGGAATCCAATAGAAAGGTACACTAGGAATATGCTCCAGTAGCTTTATTGTGTACCAGTGGTATTCTGTTTAACTTGGCTTTAAAATCTTATACTGTCCGACGACTTACTGGATGATGAGTTGAGAGTCGCCATAGATGGCAATATCCATTATATTTATCAAGATTGCCAACTCCAATACGGTGATTAAGACTTCATACTTTGGTTCGTTTTTTGTGCATGACTCTATTAGGTGGTATGAGAACCTTAGCATAACCTTATCTGGTGTGATAAAGATAAACCAATCCCTGCTTTGCCTGGTATAACTTTGCCTAATCTTTTGTCTGTTTTCACTGACAAAGCTCCGTCGAAGTACATCTCCCAGCATTGCACACTAGAGAATTCCATTTATAATACTTGTTCATATGGTAATTTGTCATTAAGAGGGGACCCAGCTGACAGTAGGTGTGCAGCGAGAAACTCTGCTAAAATTTATCTCTTGATAGCATGAATGGGAACAAAAGTTATATCAAATTGGAACAAAATCATCGACCATCTTGCTAGACGTCCAGAGAGTGTTGGTCGGGTAAAAAAATACTGCAATAGATTAACTTTTGAAATTATGGTAATCTTATGATAAAGCATGTAATGTCTAAGCTTTTGGGAGGCAAAAATTAACGCTTGACAATGCTTCATAATAGGGGGATACCTTTTTTTCGTCGGTATTAGACGATGACTCAAGTAGTAGACTGTGTTTTCCTTACCCTTGTGATTGATTTGGGCTAAGAGGGCTTCAAGAGAGTCATCTAATGTTGCGGTATGAAGTATTAACTATTTTCCCGGTACAGAGGCTGCATAAATAAGAGGTTTCATTAAATATTTCTTAACATCCTCGAAAGCCCACTGACATTTCTCTTCCTAAACAAATTTAGCTTCCTTATTAACCAATGCTGAGAAGGGTTGACACCTGCCTGAGAGATTAGAAATAAAGATCTCAGATATGACAACTTCCATTGAAAGGAATGTAGTTGTTTCAAGGTTTTGGGATGAGGCATTTCCAAGATAGCTTTAATATTATCTTAATCGATCTTAATTCCCCGATGACAGACAAAGAATCCTAAGAATTTCCTAGAGGTAACGCCAAAGACACAATTTAAGGGATTTAACTTAAGGTCATATCGCCATAACCGTTCAAACACGATCCTCAAATCGTACAAATGGTCTAATTTTTGTTTACTTTTAATGACTAAATCATCCATGTATCATTCCACTTGGTTGTGAATGAGATCATCAAAGATCTTTGTCATAGCTCGTTGGTATGTCGCTCCGGCATTCTTCAACCCAAAGATATCACCGTGTAGCAAAAAATCGTAATACGCATTCTGAAGGCTGTAAGTGCTGCATCCTCGAGAGCATCTTAATTTGGTTATATCCCGAAGATCCATCCATAAAGGAGAAAATTTCATGTGTCGAATCGATATCCACAATCAATTTTGGTATTGACAGTAGAAATTCATCATTTAGATATGCTTTGTTCAAATCCCTAAAGTCGACACATGCACATATTTGTCTATTTTTTTTCTTAATTGGAACAATGTTAGCTAACCATGTGGGGTATTTCTCTTCTCTTACAAAGTTAGCGTCTATTAACTTCTTCACCTCGACAATGACTTGCTGCTTTATTTTGAGGCACATTCTTCTTGGAGCTTGTTTTACTGGAGTCATATCTTTATCCACCAAAAGTTTATGAATCACAACCTCAGCCGACAGTCCTAGCATTTCATTATAACTCCATGCAAAGCAATCTTTGAATTTTTTTAACAACTTAAACAATTCTAAAGATTCTTCATCATTGAGTAGAGAATTGTAAATGTAGGTCGGGGCAGCTACTCCGTCCCGAGGTTAATTTCCTTAAATTCTTCTACAGTTGATTTTATTTCTTCTTTAAATTCTGGTGGATCGTCTTATATTAGTTGATTAGTAAAGTAATCCTCCACATTGAGACAATCCTCTTCCAGTTCACTAGTAACAACCATGCAAAATTCTGAATCATCTATTGATTCTATTGTATCAAATCCAAGACCCTCTTTCAAGTTAGGAGTGACTTTTAACATCCCATAATTTTTTAAGAAGTTGTAATTTATCTTTTGACATTTATTTTGGCAAATGTCCATGTTGAATTAACTTTTGTACGTAAGGCAAAAAGTATCCAAAAGGTAATTCCATTAATTCATTAGGATTGGGTTTAAGTCATGACAGATGATAACCTTAGAATCTTAAGACGAGTTAGGGCTTATATTTTACAATAGAGCTGCATAAAGGCCTAAAGATGAGGTGATGAATTATGTTGCATTAACAAACAACCTCAAAATCCTATGGCTTGTTTTTTAATTCTAAAGAAGGAAATTGGTTTAGTTGGGGAAGATAAGTTTTGCTATTGAGGATGGCAGTGCTGCCCACAATGCTAGCTCCAATCTCCTTACCGTGATGAGTTTAAGTTTTCTAGGGTGTCAAGTTATGATGTCAAATCAGATGAACCTATGGTTGAAGTTCTTTAAATGTTGTGGGGGATGTTAAAGTTGATTTGAGTGATGTCGGTTTGCATCCCATGGTTCCCTCGTTCCGGTATAACTATGTTACTTTGTCCAAATGAATCAAATAAACTCAATTTAATGAGTACCGCAATTTCATTTAGACCGTGGAAAGCCTCGTTAGCAACCGTAGGTTAACTCTTCCGAGGGATTCCCGATCATCCGATAAAGACGTCTTAAATTAGTTGTAGTTGTAGTTTTTGTGATGTTTGTGATTACAATTTGAGTTATTTTATATTTTGAATGTTGTGGCGGTGAATTTTATCTTGGTTGATTTTAATTTTGGTTTTGGGTTTTGGTTTCATGGCTATCCAAACAGTTTTGGTTTTCATGTAGGGTGACAACATTGTTGAGCATACAAGCTTTGTAAGCATAAAAAGTACACTATGAAAGTGCAAGAAAGACGACACTGTAAGTTATAAAAAGCATACCCGGGGAGTTTTCTCGTTCCACTACCTGAAACTCAGAATGAATGTGAGAGCACTTTATATAAAGCAGAAAAATAAGGTTTTAGTGATTTGCCTAACTTTAGGTCGTATCTTGGTGGGTCTCTATTAATTTGATTAAGGATGATTTTTGTTAAGAAAAACATATTAAGTTTAGTTGACCTTGGAGGTGTCCAACAGATCTGAAGAAAGAAGCAGGTCTATGCTTCCCTCTCTCTGCCTGGTGAAAAGTCTAGAGCTCTTTTTAAATTTAATATATTTCTTAATAACCCATCATGTAAATACCTTTAATTCTCAATGAACATTGATATTTCAATTATTCCTAAGAGTAAGGTAATTATCAGTTATAATTTAATTTGAGAATTACGTGGGTGAAAACCCTTAGCAGGGCAAGTTAATGTTGCTAAGACACTTGGACATCTTTTTAATATGGGCTTGTAGTGTTTTTAAAGATGTTCAAATTTTAATTATGTTCACTTTTCTAATCCTCATCTAACCAAATTTGATTAGCTTAAGTCACTATTAAGCCCTTAAGGTTCTGGTGAGTGTCTTAATCATTTTAAAGGAGATTTCTAAATGATAATAATTCATCATCAACACTTTTGAATGCTATTTGAGCATAAAAAATTGGGTATTGAATTAACGAGTTATGAACACCCAAAACTATACCCCTAAGTCTAAGATCATTTAATTGACTAGACTTCCAAATTTGAATAATTTAAGGAAATTACAAATTTATCCTTTAATTAATAAAAGTGAGATTGGTTTCTATCAATTAATTCCCTTGTGTTTCAATCATCCAAATATGTTAATTAAGATCAAAGGCTACCCATTTCCTTTTCTTGACTTAAGCCTAAATGTTAATTAAGGCTAAATTTCCAAAATTACATATTTTCCCCTAAGGCTCTAATACTTCACAATTCATCAACTTTAATTCAAATGACTTTGGAATTTGCATCCCACCTCATTCATGGGTCAATCAAGACATCATAAGAGAAAATGTGATTTTTCAAATTTTAATTTAATTTATATATTTATTTATATGCAAAAATAGGATTTTTCAAAGAAAATTCCATAACTTGACCAAGGCAAAGCCTAATCACTTGAAGTGTTTATTGAATGTAGACTTAGACCAGAGAAATACTTGAACCAAATTTGATGATTTTTTGAGTTTTAGTTGAATTATTAGAATTATTTCAAGTTTTGGGATATTTATTAATTATAAATTATTTTAAATGTGGAAAATTGAGTTTCACATTTTTATTAAATATCCCTCAGGTTAAGAAACCTAGAGAAATAAATTTCCCTTTTTTTCATTTTTCTTTGAATTGTTAGAATTATTTTAGTAAAAATCCATTTTTTTGCTTTAAAATTTATTTTAAGCTTCAAAATTCAATATCTTCACTTAGAAAATCAGGAAAAATATTTCAATTATTCCTAAATTATTGGGAAGCAATTTAGAATATTTCCATGAATTTTATTATTTTTGTGATTTTTATCATTTTTTAATTATTTAAATACTAAAGAAAAGCTTTAAAAATGAAATTTTTATTTTAATCACAAATTTATTTTTAGAAAATTCATCTAATCATAGCGAACTCTAAAAAGTAATTTTTCTAATTTTTTATGTATAGTTTTATTATTAAAAAATCATTTTAGTGTTAAAAATGACATTTAACTTAGAAAATCAATTTGAGTTATCAAATGAGCACCAAATATTTTGAAATTTTTATGGGGAGTTCTCTGAACTTTAAATTATAGTGGTGATAAAAAACCAAGTCATTTAGATGTTTTTGTTTCCCAAATTTAATTTTATTTCCATTTTATGGTTTGTGCAAATTAGGTACATTTTTAATGACTTAGATCATGAAACATTTTCCAAAGGTTTCTCTGACCATAATAGACCTTCCAAAATTATCTTGAAATTTTCTTAGCAACATGCTAATTATTATGATTAATTTATGCAAATAATGGACATAAACTTAAAAAATATGGATCTCTGTCTAGAGATCTCTTCTGACTTTGGAAAAATTAAAGAATATTTCCTATAATAGAGACAAAAACATGCAAAAATTTCAAGCTATGATAAAATGTTTACATGCATGGAGAATCAAAACACTCATAATAGTGTTTAATTCATTAAAAATAAAATATGCATCACATAAACTTAAAATTATTTCCGCATTTTTCTCCTCTGTTTGCTGAGCAAGAGGATATTTTTATTTTATTTTCATGATTTTTCAACACCAAGATATGAATATTTAAAGATGAGGGAATTAAATAAATTAGAAAAAATCGTATTTATCTATTTAAACGAGCGGTGCTGAATAGATCTAAAGAGGCTCTGAAAGCACGCGTGGTGAGTTCTAGTTTGACGCCGCCATCCACGTAGTCACTGACTCGACCCAAACTTTATGAACCGAAGTGATGTCCGGCTTAATCTCGTCCATTGATGAGATAAACATGCGATCGGACGACTTTCCATCATCGTCCCAAAATAGGCTAACCTGCGAACCGTCCACACTCAAACCTTAAGACCTCGCTCGAGACTTAACCAAACCTCATGGGGTTTGGTTCTAGAGCTTCATCTACTCAAGACAAACCTATCTTTTTTGATTATACAATATGAAATACAGCAAATACATATTAAGAGTAAAAATAGGCTTGAATTGGGGTTGGAGTTCAATACTTTTGTCTAAGAGGGGAGGCCTTAATCAGATGGTTGTAGTAGCTTAGATTGGTCTCAGAGAACCTCAAGATGAAGCCTTGTGCCCTGGTAAATGGTCTAGGTATGAATTTAACTAAGCTCAATTTAAGGTGTTGGTCTAGAGCTAGGTTAGAGGCTATTTCAGAGGGGCTTTTGTGGGGAATCAAGTTCTTTCTTCATGGGGAAGGGATGTGCATAGTTAATTGAAGTTTGATTCACTTTGGAGGTGTGGAGAGATCTGTCCTGATTTTGGCAAAAATTTAAGCTTAAAATTGAGCTTCCACAGTGAAACTCAGTAGGGGAAAATGGTTGGCTTGAACTGAGCAGATCTTAGGGAGTCTCTGAGGGCAGTTTGGCAGAGTTTCCTTAAAAAACTTTCAGCTCTCCTTTATTGGCCATTGAGGTGAGGCATAAATAAAATTGGCTTAGGGTGGTTGTCATGACCTCCATTTGGGTGCAATGTGAAGTTTAGGTGGAGGGTAGAGAAATTCTAAAGGTTAATTAGGGTGAGCTGGCCTCTAGGTTTGAATTGGATTAAATTCTTAGGAATGGCTCACAATTTTGGTATTTTTCTGACCACTAGGTTAGCTGACAAGGCCAGGGGAGGTGTTCAGAAAGTTAAACGAGCCAGGGGGAGGCTTAATTATGATTTACCCCCAAGGGTTAGTGATGCTGAGGGAGATTTTGCAAGTTGGGTCAAAAAATGGATTAAAATCCCTTAATTTGGGGATCTGTTGGTCCATAGGATCCTTTGATGGGGTTTTCATTGTTTAGCCTGGTCCCTAGGAGGAGTTTGGTGGCTATGGAGTCATAAAGTTGGTGGCTTTAACATGGCTAGGCCAATTTTGGTGCATGGGTCCAATATGGGTCCAAATGACCAAAGCTTAGGTTTTGGTTAGGCTAGCTTTGAGTTTGAGCCTAAATTATTGAACAAAATTATGTCGAAGATTTTAATGAAGATTTTTGGCGAAGTATTGAAGTAATTTTGAGTTCAATTGGAAGCTCAATTTGAAGGATTTTGAGATTTTGGTCAATTTGGGCATGTTGGAATAGACTTGGGCTTAGGTTGAGCTAGGATTGAAATTTAGCTCAATTGAATGATCTAAATGATCAAGGGAGATGCTATGAATATTTTTCATGAAGGAATGCAGAGTAAAGTTTGGGGCCAAGGCAATCAATTTGCTGGAATTTTGAAACATGTCTATTTTAGGGAAAAATTGGGGATTTTTGGATTTGGATTGAAATTAAATGAAATTGAGGCTTCACCAAAACTAATTGAAGGTCAAATTTGATTTTTCAGAGTTTTATGAAGTTTTTAGGATTCAAATTGAGTCCAATGGAGTAGGCCATGGGGTTCAATTTGGTGGAACCAAGTCATAGGGCCAAAATTGGGGCTTGAATTAGATCAAAATTGGGCTCTAATCATGGGTGGGCCAATTGAGCTTGGATTTGATTTATGTTAGTAATAATGAATGTGAATTTGAGTTTAGAATTGAAAATGGGGCAAAGTGGGACCAAATTGATTGATATTTGAGACAAATTTAGGGAAATTGGGCCTTTAAAGGTAATTTGGTGGGTTTTGATTAAAATAATCAAATTGGTCAAATTAGGTCATGTGGTAGTTGAAAAAATTAAATTCAGAATATTTGGAAGGTTTTGGGAATTTATGGGAATTTTTGGAACTTTTTAAATTTTGGGCCAAGTAGGGACATCTTGGTAATTTGGCAATTTTTTTGGTGATTTTGGGTAATTTGGATGTTTTCAAAAGATTTAAAAAGATTTTTGAACAAATTTGGGTATTTTTGGTAAATTTAGGAATTTTGGCCAAATTTAGGGTTTCAAGGGTACTTAGGCAATTTGGGAGAGTTTAGGGACCAAAAAGGCCAAGTTGGGTATTTTTGGTAGAATTGTGGTGTCAACCACCATAAATGATCTATGGACCAATGGAAAGCCCATTTGGGTCCTCTTTGTACTGGTCTTAGCTAAGGCTAGAGGGTTTAGGGGACCATCTACATGAGTCTCCCAAAGGAGTAAGGGATGAAAGTCAAGAAATTTCAGGTTTACATTTTGTGAGTGATTGTGAGTGAGGTGAGTGCAAGTAAGTGCCTTAGCCCTAGAACAACACCTAGGGTAAATCATAAGGTCAAGCAGCCTTATAGGAACACTCCTTGGGCTCCCTCATAATGATCCCACCTACTAAGTGCTAAAGGTTAGGATGAATATGTAGAAATTTAAGTTGAGCAAATAGGAGTGTAGAATTTCTAATGGTGAGGGTTCCTTCTCTAGTTTTCTAGGAATAATCAACAAGAAAGTCCTATGGCTAGACCTTAGGATACTAAAGAAAAAAAATTAGACCTCAACCAAAAGTAAGGTCAACATGGGGGTAGCTCTTCTTGAGTTACAATTTGCTTTCCTTTATCTATCGGAGCTGTTCTCTGAGGTAATACTCTCCCGCTCCTTAAGTTCACTTATGTAATTTTTTCTTCCTAAGATATCATTATTGAATCTTCCGCTATTTCTTCTTTATTAGAAAGATCTAAGTTGATGGCAAGCGGTGCACCATGGCGCTCGAGGATTGGTTCCTCACTCCCGGCGCTGTTGTAAGCGGTATTGTCCATGTCTCCTTCGGTCTTGTGAGCGAGTTCATCAGACTCAAGTACGATTTAAGGATCTTTTTAGGAATCGAGATCAAAGTTATATTGGTCATAATCAATTACGTTATCAACAGAAATAATTAGAATGTAGCCAAAATTTATTGACTCATGATGATGATGATTTCGGGATCAATTATTTCTGTTATATTGGCCTAAATTTATTAACAAAAATAGTTAGAATGTAGCCGAAATAGATCAAAGAAAATCATAATTATGGAACCTTTTTTACGTTCTTTTAAATATTCTTTTGGGATCATTATATTTCCTTCTTTAAGATTTCTCTTGAGCTAATCTTTGAGGACAAAACAATCTTATATTGTGTGTACAAACAATCTATGATATGAACAATAATTTGGTTGATCCTACTTGTTGAACTTTTTGGGTTTCTTTGGATATGGTAATATGAATTCAAGCTTTTTCATCAGGCTTCCGAACATTTTGGGTACAACTTCGTCTTTGAAGGAATATACCAATTTTCTACTGTTTGTAATGGACATTTTCTTATTCTCTGTTTGGTATGATCCTCTTTGAGGCGATTGCTGGCTAGACTGGCCATATTGTTGTATATGTTGTTGAGCATGCTATGATGATCACTGACAAAAATTTTCTCCATGTATCTTCATTAGATGTTTTCCTTTATCAGTTGTTGCCACTATTCCCGACTTCTTTTTAAATACTCTTGTCATCTTTAACTTCTCAGACTACTCATGAGAATTCATATGTTTAAATTCTTCTTGAAGGTTGTTGGTTTTGCTGAGAAGCTTTTCAAAGGATTTAATGTTGAGCATGAAAGCCACTGGCCCATGGATGCTTTTGAGTAAGACCTCAATAGCGTGATGTTCCTGTAGCTAAGGTACACATTTCATGCTAAGGTTTCTCCACCTCAAAATATAGTTCACTAAATTCTCATTGGGGATTTGCTTATCTACTATGAGATCTCTATTAGAGAAATGATGTTGCGCTCTGGTATCTCTCTTCACGAACAATTGTTATAACTTGCCGAATGTTTTAACTGATATATTGGGTAAGTTGACATACTAATCAATAGCAATCCCTGACAGGCTGCTGACAAACTGTCAGAAGGGCAAAGCTTCATTACCTCCATAACTGGCTAAAAAATGTGCTATAAGTTGTCTGGGATTTTCAGTCCCGTTGAATATCTTAAAGTTTGACAAAACAAAACCCTTAAAGTAGGGTATGGTATCAAACTCCTCTGAGAAAGGTCCACCCTTCAAAATCAATGCACCGCCCTTAGATTGGGTTAAGGCCTCCCGAACTTGCTCGACCATTTGCTTAAATTCCTTTTCCAGCATTGCACTTGATGGAGAATCTTTCTTTTGTTGCTCATCTCTATTTGCTGAGGAAACTTCTCTCCTTTCACTTGTGATGTGTATAATCTCCAGTTGATTGAATTTTGGAGAGGCTAATTGTGGTGGTTGAGACTGTCCTTGAACTGTGGCCATGGCGGTCATGGTAGCAGACCTTTCTTCCATTATTTTCTCCATTTAGCTAATTTGTTCAACCATACAAAGCTCATCTATGACATTCTCTTCGACGATAGGTTGAGCATCGTATGCAGATGCAATGACTCTAGTCTCAATGACATGGATATCCATAAAATCGTCTTCGAGGTAATCATTAAAGTTAAAATTTTCATCATCATCATCAATGAAAAAACCATGTTCTCGGGCTAACTCGAAAATCTCGACCTTGAGCTTTTCAACCATTTCTTCCATTATTGATTCTTGTAGCATCTTGAGATCTGGGGGAATTTGCTCGACATCCTCCATTTTTTCTCCATCTCGTTAGCAATTGTTGCGAAAATGTCAGATACTTCAGACCTTGACTTCATTCCATGATCTTGCTCTATGGGCTTGCTGGACTATATCGGTACTATAGCCTTGGGTATCCATACCCTTATCTTTTACGGTGATGTCTCGAGAAGGAGTGTCTTTGGAGGGACATCGGCATGTCGAAGAGAACTATGCTCCCCATGGTGCAGACCATATGCAGTACTGGGTAACCTCTTCGTCTTATCCTTTGGGATTTTAAGAACTTCCTTGTGACCGACAGTTGGTAGAATTTTTTGACCCAGCGTGACTTAAGTGGTCGATGGCTTGTGAGTCTAGTGTAGTAGAATCGGTGGTAACAATGGTGGTATCAACTCTGCTCCTAGGAAGAAACCAGATGGGAGTGCGAGTAGGTAAAGCTTCAGTTGATTTCTGGGAGAGTCTGACAGATCTGACATCCTTTAAAATTTCTTTATTCATGTGAGCGGATACTGTACGTCCCATTCATTTGAGTAACTCTCCAACTAAAAGACCTTCTTTGGTAGTTAGTCTCTGGAAAATTGAAGGTGATAGGAGCAGGCTTTTTCCTCTCCCCACCATGTCCATGATGTGTTGGTAAAGTAGCGATGATCCTTCAGATACTTTCATACCCAGTAGTATCCATTAAGGGATGGAATCTACTCCCTTGCAGAAGTGGATAGGTTTTCGGTAATTCTGAATCCTTTTGGTGAGGAACCTCATCAAGAGGTACTTTATTGGAAATCTGGGCTTTAGTTGCCATTTGAACCTTCCTATTGCGGTTTCTCCTTTGGGTTTGGGTTAACGGTGCAGTCCTCAAACTCGATCCAATTTCAAAAACTAACTACATGACAACCAATCCTTCAGTCAGGTTTTCAACAATCATAACTTTTTTCCCTTAGCAGAAATGGGAACAACTGGCTTGGTAGATGCCGTGGTGGCAGTAGTCTTGTCCTTCTTGTAAAAAAGGGAATCCTAAGGGCAGCTTAAATTAAAGCCAGCAAATGACTCTTGAACCTCTGAAGAGGCAACATTCATTATGACGAATGGGGCTTTTCAGAGAATGTCCTCGAGATCTTCAAATCTTACTTCGAACTTGATGGTGGGAGTGACATTACGGGCATCACAGCTCGTTGGTAGATTACATGAAAAGGTGAGCGTTGGACACGCCATTGTAGTAGCTTTAAAAAGAGAAAGCTCTTGAGTTAGTTATTTGGCCAATACCTCGTATTCTTAGTGCGAGCACTAAAAATTAAAAGAGGCCGACTTTTGACTGGGTATGTCTTTATGTAGTTTGGGGAGATTTTAAGATTATAGTAAAACTAGTTTTGAAAGTAGAAAGATTTTATTACTAGAAGAAAAATTAAAGAGTACACGTAGCACAGTATAATCTGATTTAATTTTCAAAATAGCAAATCAAACTTGAAAGTGAAAAAAAGTGTAGTTCAGGACCCAGTGTGGGAGCAACTTAACAACGCATAATGCCCAGGTGAAACTAGTCCACCAACACTCCTATTGGGGGTCCAACCCCACACAAGGAGTAAATAGTCCTTAATGAACTCCTAAACCTCTCTGTTCAAAGGTGATTGAAGAGACGGTCTTGAAGTCCAAAAGAGCCGACCGTATTCACCTAAGAAAGAAATGGGTAAAGAATGCTAAGAAAAGTTAGCGTTGGGCTTGCCATTGCAACAACTTTAAAAAAGAAAGCTATGGGGATGGCTATTTGGCCGAAACTTCACAATCTTAGTACGAGCACTAAATATTAATAGAGGTCGATTTGTAGAATGGGAAAGTTTTTATTTAGTTTGTGGGGATTTTAAAATTTTAGTAAAAGTAGTTTAGAATTAGAAAATTTTGATTAATATATAGAAATTTTAAAGCAC
Source organism: Phalaenopsis aphrodite (assembly GCA_003013225.1). Taxonomy (NCBI): domain Eukaryota; kingdom Viridiplantae; phylum Streptophyta; class Magnoliopsida; order Asparagales; family Orchidaceae; genus Phalaenopsis; species Phalaenopsis aphrodite. The sequence goes on from NEWO01000144.1 coordinate 1,367,526, forward strand.
GGGCAGCATGACACAATTTGATTTAATTTGCAAATTAGCAAATCAAACTCGAAAAGGAGACGTGAAGTGTTTATGACCCACTGCAAGATCAAATTATCAAAGCACAATGCCTATATGGAACTAGTTCACCAACTCACCTATTGGGGGTCCGACCCCACATGAAAATGGCCTACGAAACCTCTTCTGTTCAAAGGCGGTTGTACAGATGGTCTTGAAGTCCAAAGAGTTAACTGTACTTTCCCAAGCTAGAAATGGGTAAAGCGTGCCAATGGAAGGAGGGTAAAGCTTATATCACTTCCAAGCCCTTTAATCTAATGGGAGAAGGATTGGCAAAGATTTAAAATTTTGATTTAGGTGATGTGGATTCTAATTAAAAGAAGACAAATCATCATTAGATGTGGACTTAATCATAAGTGAAACATTATCTCCCTAATTTAAGCTCATCACTTGGAAACCATTTGATTTTGGTTAACCTCCAAATCTGATAATTTTGAAAATTTATAGTTTCATTCTTATCATGGAAAGGTGGCAAGTTAGTTTCTACCTTTTACCCATTATGTTTCAATCATCCAAACATGTTAGTTAGAATCAAAAATACCCCTTTCTCTTTAGTTAATCCTAAATTTTGATTAAGGAACCAAAAGATTAAAATGACCACTTTACCTTTGGGTCTCTTTACCTCATAACTTATGAAGCATTATTCAAGTGACTTAAGGGATTTTTGAGTACCCTATCCATAGAGTAATTAAAACATCAGAAGAGAAAAATGTTGTTTTTCTTTGTTTTTTTATTTTTTAATATTTAATTTAAATAATAATTTTAACCTAGAAAATAGGATTTTCAAAATTAATTTATTTAAGCTATCAAAATAAAGTTTTTGGTCTATGATAAAAGTATTAGAGGTTCCCTTAGCTCTGAGAAAACACTTAGGTAAAATTCTATGATTTTCTAAATTAAGTTTTAATTTAATTTTGTAATTATTTACTGGTTTTTAATGATTTAATTAAATGGAAAACTATGCTTTAATACCAGGAAAACTATTTTTACATTTCTATTAAACCTCCCTGAGACCAGAGAACTCAGAGAAATAAATTTTATATTTTTATGTTTTTTAGTTTATTTATTATAATTATTTTGATAAGAAAATAAAGGAAATACATTTTTAAGCCTTTGGAAATTTGTTTTTAACTTAGAATAAACTAGGAAAAACAGTTTAATTAGTCCAAAGTGATCAGGTAACCATTATGAACATTTTGAAATGTTTTTGTATTTTTGAAATTTTTTAGTTATTTTTAATTGTTTTGAATTAAAAAAAAAAGCAAAAAAATCAAGTATTTTTTATGAAAGATTACTTTTATTTTTACTAAGTGCTCATGATCACAAGAAGTTCTGAAAACCACTTTTCACAATTTTCTTAAGTGTATTTAATTCAATATATTTATTTCTATACAAAAATACAATGTTTATTAAAAGATCAACTTTAGTGCTTTAACAGTAAAAAATAGTTCCCAAATCTTTATAGTCGGTTAATATGATTTTTACACACAATCTGGAATTGATTTTATTGAATTTTTATTAATACTTAATTTACATAAATTAATACAATATATATACATTTAATTAATTATAGAAAATTACTAAATTATTCAAACTCTCATAACATTGTTTCAAAGCTTTTATGACCACAAAAAACCTACTAAATTTTTTCCATAATTTCCCAAGTGTTATTTCAATTTATATAATTAATTTAAGCCAAAATAGTCATCTTAGCTTGAAAATTAAGGTTAGGAACACATAGATGTTCTCCAACCTTGGAAAAATTAGAGAACCTAGTCCCTATTTTGAGGAACAAACCCTTAAAATTTCAAGCCATGGTGAGAAATGCTTATCCATAATGAATTGAAATACCACAGAGAGTATTTAATTAATTATAAATCAAAGAGTTGTCAAATAATTTTTATTTTTAGTCCACATTATTCTCTCTATTTACTGAGCAAGAGGAAATTTTTATTTTATTTTTATGATTTTTATACGCAAAGATATGAATTTTTTAAGTTCCCAAATTTAAATAAATCCATAAATCCATATTTTTATACTTAAACATGCGACGCCACCTCAACCTCGGTAACTCCGAAGTCTCCACACGGTGCTCTGCTATTCAACATTGGCAGCCACGTCACCACCTCGTCAACCCACCTTCTCGTTCAATCTGTTTGTCCAACGTGATCTCAACCGTCCATAGAATAAACACACAATAGGAAAACATCCATTCATCTTCCCCAAGTGACCTAACTCGTACCTTTATCTACTCAAGAGAAACAATTTATATGACTTATAAAGTATGAAATGCAATAAATACTTATGTAGATTCAAATGAAGCTCGATTTAGGGTTGAAGCTTAATACATTTATCCGAGAGGGGAGGCCTCAATCAGATGGTTGTAGTAGCTTTGATTGGGTATAGTGAAACTCTAGATAAAGTCTAGTGTTGTGATGAATTTTCTAGGTATTATTTTAATCAAGTTCGATCGCAAGTGTTGATCAAAGTTTATGCTAAGGGCTCTCTGTGAAGGGGCTTTTGTGGGGTTCTTCTTCTCTCACTCAGGTGATGGTGTAGGAAAAGTTAATTGAACATTGGTGGACTGTGGAGATGTGGGAAACTCTATCCTAGTTTTGGGGCAAATTTCAATAAAGAAATTGGCTTTGTGGAGTGGCTGAGAGCAAGAGGATTGAATTTAGGAAGGTTTGAAGAGCTCTAGTAAGATTTTGGCAGAGTTTCCTTAAGGTTTTAAATGCTCTCCCCTTTGTCCATGGAGAGCTTCATTTATAGCCATGACTTCCTGGTGGAGTTCAGGGCTGGGAGTTGGGTGCTAGAGCATGTTGAGGTGGAGGGAAGAAAGACACAAGTATCCAATTGGGGTGAGCCAGGTCAGGGAATTCAATTTTTGGGTTTTGGTAAACTTAGGCTCCTTTGGGCTGACTATTTCTGACAAGTGAGGTGATTGCTAGCCAGGGTCTAGTCACCTTTTGGCTCTGAGAGGTAAGGTGGGTGGCTAATTATGATTAACTCCCAAGGGTAAGCAACTATAGGAAAGATATTTCAAGTTTAGACCAAATATGAGTGAAGTCCCTTAGATAAAGGGACCCTTGGTCCATAGCTCATCTAGGGTGGGTTAGGTGAGTCTAGCCTGGTCATCTAGGGTTGTTTGGTCAATTTTGGTGCATGGGTTCAATTTGGGTCAAATTGGCTTGAAGTTGGGCTTAGATTGGGCTAGCCATTATAATAGAATCAATTGATTGATTAACTTGGTGTATATGATTGTCATAAAGAATTTAGAAAATATTTGGACTGATTTTGAATTGATTTGGAGGTTCAATTTGAAGGAATTTGGGCATTTGATCAATTTAGGGATGTTGGGTTACACTTTTGTTTAGGTTAGCCTAGAGTTTGGCTAGCTCCAAATTGAGTGTTCAAAATGGTCTAGGGGGATGTTATGAAAAGTTCTCAACTTTAATTGGTTGTCAATTTTGGGATTTGGGTATTCAATCAGGTGACATTTAGAGACATGGCTAAATTGGGGCAAATTTGGGGATTTTAGACTAAGTTGATTTTGAGACTTGACCAAGGCCCATTGAAGGTTTAATTTTATATGGGGGAGTGTTTTAAAAAATTTATGATTTAAAATTGGGGCAATTAGAAAGGTTTGGAGGTTCAATTTAGTGAGATTTTGGTTTTGGGTCAAATTGGGCCTTTTTAATTTGAGTTAAAATTGGATTCAAATGTGGGTCAATTGGGCTTGGATTTGGTTTGAATTGAGTTTGTTGATGATGAATTTGAGTTTATAATTAAAATTGGAGAAAATTTAAACCAAATTGGTAGACATTTGTGGTGAATTAGGGTAATTGGTCCTTTAAAGGAAATTTGGGGCTTTTGGTCAAAATGAGTCAAATTGATCAAATTGAGTTCAATAAAAATGTACAAATTGGTTTTGGGGACATTTGAACTGATTTTGAATGTTTTGGGAAAGTTTGGGCCACAAAGGGTATCTTAGTAATTTTAGCAAATTTGGGGGTATTTTGATAAATTTGGCAATTTTGGGAGGTTTTGGGTCGTTGGTTTCTAATGATTTGAGATGATTTTTGGGCAAAATTAGGTATTTTGAGTATTTGGATTTTGGTCAAAATTGAGGTTTTAAGGGTATTTTGGGGTAGATGGCCAAATTGGGTAATTTGGTAAAATTGGGGTTTCAAAAACCCTACATGAGCCATAGACTAAAAAAATTCCCAACTTTGGGTCCTTCATGCATTGGTCTTAGCTAAACCCTAGCCTAGGGCTAGTGGGTCTAGGGGACCATCTACATGAGTCTCCCAAAAGATCAAGGAATCAAAATTAACAACTTTGGGTTTAAGGTAGTTAGTGGAAGTGTAATGTGCAAGTGTGTGTGTGAGTGTATACACTAGCTCAAGATCAACAGCCAGAGTCCACCCTAAGGCCAAGCAAACCTATGAGAACTTTCTTTGAGCTCCCCTGTATTGTCCCCATCTACTAAACCTAGAGGTTAGAACCAATATGTTGAACTTCAAGTTGAGTAGAGAAGAGTTTAGAATTTTTATATGTGAGGGTTCTTTTTCTATTTCTCTAGGAATACTCAATAGGAAAGTCCTATGGATAGACCCTAGGCTACTAAAGAGTAAACAAGATGTCCACCAAAAGTGAGGTCAACAGATCCCAATTGGTGTCCTAAAGGCTGTAAGTGTTGTATTCTCAAGAGCCATCTTGATTTGGTTGTATCTTGTCGATCCATCCATGAAAGAAAAAATCACTTGTGTCGATGTGATGTCCACCATTAATTTCAATATCGATAACGAGAACTCATCCTTTGGACAAGCTTTATTTATGTATCTAAAGTTGACACATACATGGATTTGTCAGTTTTTCTTCTTAACTGGTACAATATTTCCTAACCATGTGGGGGTATTGCTCTTCCCACACAAAGTTAGTGTCTATTAACTTATTTACCTCCGTAATGACTTCTTGCTCCATCTCGAAGCACATTCTTCTTGGGGCTTGTTTTACTGGGGTTATATCTTTTTCTACCCCGAGCTTATGAACTATAACTTCTTTTGACAGCACTGAGATTTCGTCATAACCGCATGCGAAGTAATATTTAAATTCTGATAATAATTTTATCATTTTTTTGGATTATTCCTTATCGAGTAGGGAGCTTATAAAAGTGGGTCGGGGCTGCTCCGCAGTCTCAATGTTGATTTTATTTAATTCATCATCTGTTGACTTAATTTCTTCTTCAAATTCCAGTGGGGCATCACCTGTTAACTGATCTTGAGAGTCATCCTCTGCATCGAGGCAATTCCCGCCCCATCCGTTAGTAACAACTATACAAAATTTAGAGTTGTTGTCAGGCCCTACAGTACCAAATCCGAGACCTTCTTTAGAGTTAGGGGTTTAACTTTTAACATTCCACAATTTTTCAAAAAGTTTTAGGTTATCCTTTAAAATTTGCATTGGCACATATCCCTATTGAATTAATTTTTTTCCACGAGAAGAAAATAACCAAAAGGTAATTCCATTAATTCATTAGAATCCTCTTACAAATTAACATGACTTTTAAAATTAGAATAAGGGGAAGCACGGTAAAACTTGATCGACTTTGAACCAATGCTAAATACTTCCTCGACCTCTAAACTCTTTAACTTATTGAAGGTGGATTGGAGTAAGGGTCAAGACATTCACATAGTGGTTGATTCGACCATACATCAACTCATATTCATCTTTCTCTACATCTTCCAAAGAAATTTCATATGGTGATTTCTTCTATTTTATCATCATCATTTCTTCCTCAGATTCCTCAACAGAACTTCCTTCCACGTCGATGTTGATGGTCGGCTTAGTCCATTCAACAATCGTGTTGGTTCTTCATCGTCCACAGCCTCGACCTTGTTCTCGGGTTTATGGGCTAAAAGAACCTCTACCAGCTTGTTGTGAAGAAATGGTGGTAGATTACATGCTAAAAGACCTTGTCCAGGCCTCTTCTTTGTGATTCTTCTGGATCTTGTACTTTATTTACCATAAATTCATTAGAAGAGACATTTTTCTTTGGTGGTGTGTAGTAAGTGGCGTCTTTGTGAATGATCACTTCATGAACTAAAAATGGATGTAAATCTCCTTTAATACAATGTTCTTGCACTTCTTTGAAATACTTGATGCATTGGTGTAGAGACGACGTAACCATATTATTCTCGTGAATCCATGGTCACCCCAGTAAAACATTTAAAAAACTATCTGCATCGACGATGTGGAATTTTACGATTGTTACTAGTTTTCCGACATTCATTAGTAGTGTAATTTGTCTAAGGGCCCTTTCTCCCTTTTGGTTAAATCCTCTTAACATCATTTTATTGGTTGTAAGCTTTTTAGCCTCAATATCCAAATATGCTAATGTTCGTAGACTCATTAAGTTGAGTGATGCTCCCGGGTCTACCAAAACTTTGGACAATACAAATCTGCCAATATTAATGAAGATGTAGAGCGGTCGGTTGTGGTCAATGGTACTAAGCAACAAGTCTTCATCTCTAAAAGTTATCCTAGGCTGTTCTTTCAATCAATGAACTTCATTCGAGGATGTGCTGGTCAATTGAGCTAAGAAATTCTCTGGATCAAGTGAAGTTGTAACCAGAGACTCTCTCATCTCCTTTGACAGGATCAGAGCATTGTAAATGCTTAGTTTGGTCGGAAACCTCCAAAGATGAGCTAACACATTATAATCCACTTTATATAATCCTCTAATATATACTTGATTATGTGGTTCTTCCACTGGCGGAGGTGGAGGTAGCTCTTCTTCAATGACTATTTGTTTTCCTTTATCCATAGGAACTGTTCTTGGATGTAACACTTTCCTGCTACTTAGATTTATTTTTGTGATTTATTCTTCCTGAGATGCTGTAGGAAAACTTTTTGGTGTCTCTTCTTCTTCATTGGAGAGATCCAAGTTGATAACAAGTGTTGCACCATGGCATTCAAGGACTGGTTCGTCCCTTCCAGTGCTATCGTAACTGATGTTTTTGATGTCATCATCATTCTCGTTAACATGTTCATTGAGCTTAACTAAAATTTGAGGATCAGTTTGGGAATCAAGATCAGAGTTAGATTTGAGAAAATTCTATTACGTTCTCACTAGAAAGAGTTAAAGTATAGCCGAAATCATAATCATTATATTCATAATACACTAGTGGGGCCAAAAGATAATAATACATGGTCAGGGGTTCGATGATTTTTTTCTTGAATCTCAGACAACCAATCTAACATAGGCAGCCCTTATCCTACCCCCTGCACTATTGATCTTCATGATGTCATTCTTTTCTTTCTCTTCTAGTTGCAGCAATTTCACTAATGGAATCTCCATCTTGGGCTAAACAGGCTGTAGACTCTAAACAACTGCCTGCGCTGAAGCGGTCTGAATCTGATCAAGTATCTTCTTGGATGACTTGCTCCAAACTGTACTCCATCCATCTTTCCTTGAATACGGATCTATAGGAGCGATTGGATCAGCTGAAATCATATTCACAGAAACTTTTTTAGGTTATTTCAAACATTACTTTAGGATTGTTTTATTTCTTTCTTTAAAATTACTCTTGACCTAGTCCTTGTAAATGAAACAACCGTCTATTTTATGTCCCAACATTCTGTGATAGGGGAAAAAATTGGGATACTCTATCTTGCAACTTCTTCCGGTCTCTTCAGTTCTGGCAATCTGAACTCAGGCTTCTTCATTAAATTTTTGAACATCTTTGGCACAACCTCATCTTTCAAAAAATATCCTCATCTTTCATTCTGAAAGAGTTGGAACTGTTTAATCCTCTGCTTGAAGTTGTACTCCCTAGTGTGACTGATGGCTAGATTGGCTATAATGTTGTGCTTGTTGTTGAGCATGCTGTGACAATTGTTGAGAGCTTTGGTGAGAATGCTCTACCTATAAGTTTATCAGCTGCTTTCCCTTATTAATTGTTGCCACTGTTCCAAACTTCTTCTGAAATATCCTAGTTGTCCTAGTTTTATCTGACTTCTCTTCAGAATCCATGTGTTTAACTTCCTCTTGTAAACTGCTCGCTTTGCATAACAGCTTCTTGAAGGACATGATGGTGAGACTCTTAAGCATGAAGCTACTGACCCATGGATTCATATGAGTATAATATCAATCACATGTTATTTCTGTAGTTTAGGCTCACATTCATGTTATGGTTTCTCCTCCTCAAGATATAATTCACCAAGGTCTCGCTAAGCCTTTGCCTCTCTACTACAAGATCTCCAATAGAAACATGATGCTACACTCTGACAAATCTTTTCACTAGCAAACATTCTAACTCAACAAACATCTTTACTGATTCATTAGGTAGCTCAACATACAAATCTAATGCAATTCTTGATAGGCCACTGACAAAGTGTCGGAAGAGCAATGCTTCGTTACCTCCAATGTTGCCATAACTTGCTCAAAAATGTGTTATATGTTGCCTGGAATTTCTGGTCCCGTCGAATGTCTTAAAGTTTGGTCACACAAAACCCTTGGGATGGGGTATGACATCAAACTCCTCTGAGTAAGGTTTACCCATTGAAATCAAGCCACCACCCTTAGATTGGGTTAAGGCCTCCCTAAATTGTTGTTTGACCAACTATTTAATATCTTTCACTAATATGGTACTTGGTGAGGAATCCTTCTTTTGCAGTTCATCTCCGTTGGCGGAGGCAACTTCCCTTATTTCATCGGTAATATAAACTGCTTTTGGTTGGTTAAATCTTGATGAAGCTAACTGTTGTGACCATGACTATCCATGAACCGTAGCCATGGAAACAATGGTGGCGGCCTTCTCCTCCATTCTCTTTTCCATCTGGCTGATTTGTTCATCTCTTAGGAAAATAACCCTTCGCAAATCATTTACGGCGTTCCTTTCAAAAAGATGTTGGGCATCACACGCAGATGTGGCAACTCTAGTCTCAATGATATGAATATCTATGAAGTCCTCATTGAGATAGTCGTTAAAATCTAAATCTTCATCATCATCAATGACCACTCTATGTTCTTTGGCTAATTTAGAAATCTTAGCCCTGAGATTTTCAACTTTTTCTTCAATTATTGCTTCCCGGATTATTTTGATATCATGAGGATTTTCCTGAACATCCTCCCCTTGTTCATCAAACTTGGCAGAAATAGTTATAACTATATCTGATATTTCATACCTTTGCTCAATTCCCCTCAACTCAGCCCTACAAGATCATTAAACCGTATTGGTATGACGACCATGGGTACCCATACCTTTTTGTTTGATGGGAATGTCTTGAGATGAGGTGTGTAAACGAAGGCATCGGTGTGCCGAAGAGAGGCATGCTACCCGCGGCATGGACCGAATACATTATCAGGTAACTTCTTCACTTTCTCCTTCTTAGGGGTACTCTTGCAAGCAACAACTAGTGGTATCCTCAGACCCAGATGTGACTTGACCAGTCAAGGTCTTGGAGAGCCTAAAGCAATAGTAGTAGCAACATCTGTGGTAGTAACGGTAGTATCAACTCGACTCTCCAGATGAAATCTGATCGGAATACAAGCTGACAAATCTTCAGTTGATTTTTGAGACTGTCGGGCAGATCTGACATCCCTAAAAATTTCTTTCTCCATTCGAGGGGACACCACACATCCCACTTGCTTGAGCAGCTCAACGACTGAATATCCTTCTTTAGTAGCCAATCTCTAGAACAATATACAAACTTTAGTGATATGTGTGGGCTTCTCCCTCTCCTCACTACGACAATTAAACGATGGTAAGCTAGCAATGATCTTTTGAATACTTTCATATCCATTAGTATTCTTCAACAGGTGGAACCTCCTCCCTCACAGGAGCGAAGAGACCTTCAGTAATCCAAATTCCTCCTCATGAGGATATTCATCAATAGGTATCTTTTCTGGAATTTCTACTTTTGCGGCATTTGGAGCCATTCAATTGAGGTTTCTTATTTGAGATCAAGTTAATGGAGCAGAGTTCAAACTTGATCCAATTTCAAATACCGAGAGTGGGAAGGTAAATCCTTTAGTTGTATCTTTAACAATCATGACCTCCTTTCCTTTGGCAGAAAAGGGGGCAACAACCTTAATAGGTGCTGGGAGAGCAGTAATTTTTATCTTCTTGTAGGATGGGAAATCCTTAGGAAAGTTTAGGATAAATTCAACAGTAGGCTCCTGAACTTCTGAAGCGGCAACTTTCTCTGTGAAGAATCGTGCTTTTCTGAGAACAACTTCCAGTTCATTGAATCTAGTTCCAAACTTGGCGTTGGGAGCGACATTGCGAGCATTGCAGCTAGTTGGCAAGTTGCACGAGAAAGTGAGCATCAGGAACGCCATTGCAACAACTTCAAAAATAAAATTTTGGGATTAGTTATTTTACCAACCCCTTGTAACTCTCGTGCGAACACTAAAAATTAACAAAGGCCGATGTGTATACTGGGTAGTCTTTATTTAAAATTTTAGTTTTTGAAGATTTTAAAACTTAGTGAAAATAGTTTAAAAGTAGAGAGATTTAATTAATTAAATAAAAAAGGTTAAAGAGCAAGCAAACATGACCCAAATCAAATTTATTTGCAAAGTATCAAACCAAGCTCAAGAGGACTTGAAGAGGAAAGTAAAGTTTAGGACCCAGTGCAGGACCAACTTTACAATGCACATTGCCCAAGTGGAACTTGTCCTCCAGCATTCCTATTAGGGGTCTGACCCCACACAAAGATAGAAGTCCTAATGAACTCTTGAACCTCTCTGTCCATGGGTGATTGAACAGATAGTCCTGAAGTTTGGAAGAGTTGACTATACTTGCCCAAGAAATAAAAGGGTGAAGTATGCCAACGAAAGAACGCTAATTTGGCCCATAAGGGACATGGATACATTACCAAAATATGAAGACAAGATTCCCTGATTTAAATGGAGAGAGAAACTACTCCCCAACAAATTTGCCAGAATATGTCGATCATCAAATTGGAAATTGTCAATTGCCCAAATGGATATCTCGACACTCGTTTAATTTATGTATGTATAATTTTGAAAAATTAGTATTTGGTAAAGCTAGATTAAGACCTGACTGATCTCATGTCCTTAGTAGTTTATATAAACAAGTCTAATACTATACACAATGCATCTATCCTGAAGGGTAGACACACAACTTACTGGTAAAGCTAGATTAAATAAACTAAAGAATTTATGACATCCGTTTAAGTATGTAAAAACCCATTTTTTTATGTTGACTTACAAGTTTCGCTATTTAATATGAAAAATAAAATATAGTTTATTTTAAGTTGGTTTCTTGAAAGTTTCCTATAAGGGCAAACCTCTATACTTAATTACATCTTAGATAATTTATGTCACTTAAGAAAACTCTGAAAAAAATCAGGGGATATTGTCTTCAAGGAGTTTCAAAGGATATGACTTCTCAAAAGATCAGAGAAAGAGCTGTGAAATGTGAATGGCTCAAATTTGTAAAATTTATTTTTGGATCTAAAGGAAGAAGAACTAGGGGATTTCATGGATCCTGAGGAAAACTTCAGTGACTTCCCAAGAAATCCTATCGTTCAGATTCAATTTTGAGAAGGAATTAAGTGTTTTATCTTGCCTGTTTTATTAATTAGGGCTTACATTCATGTGAGACAATCGCAAAAATAGCCTAGAATATGTGAAGGTTTAGGTTGTAACAAACAACAACCTAAAAATCCTATGGCTTGTTTTTTAATTTCTAAGAAAAGATATGTTGTTGTAGATCATCATGCTATAGAAGGCTGCCCACAAAGTTAGCTCCAAGCTCCTCCGTGAAAAAGTAGTCTTAAAGTCTAAGGTTTAAAGGTTTAGATGACAAGTTAAATTAAATTATTATGGGGGAGGTTAAAGTCGATTAGAGCGACACCAGTTAGGATCCCATTGTTCCTTCATTCTAGGAGCACTATTTTCTTCAGATTCACTTATTCCAAATGAATTTACTAAACTCAACAAATTGAGTTCAATACTTTCATTTAGACCGTGAGAAATCTTGTTAGCAACCCTATATTACCTCCTCTGATGGATTCTCAATCATCCGATAGAGACATTTTAGTTTAGTTGCAATTTTTGTTTTCTTGTTTTATTTGTGGTTAAGTTTTGAGTTGTTTTATATTTTGACTGTCGTATCAATGAATTTTATCTTGTTTTGATTTCTTAATTTTGGTTTTGGTTTCAATTTTGTGGCTATCCTAAAAGTTTTAGTTTTGACATGCAGGGTTACTTTGTTGTTTAAAATGAAAATTTATGGACAGGAAATAAGAGGTGTAGAGAAATGAAAGTAAATTGTAAAGTAATAACTTAAATGCTTACCTGTCAATATTTCCCATTCCTCCACTTGAAAGGTCAGTTTTTGCAACTCATATATATAATTTGATAGGAATTAAAACATGCTTGTAGGAAAAGTAGAGAATACAGGTTTGAGGTAGGTCTACCAAATGCTATGTAATACCCTAATAGGTATAATGCATTCATCTACGAGGATGGTTCCATCAAGGAAATCATAATAGGTCCACGTGTCCTCTGAGATTCTCAAAGGATCAGGAAAAGGTCATGGGTTATACCCTAGACATTTCATAGTCCCTCAAATCGTCTCGAGTTTATTTTGGACTTATTATGTTTGCTATGTGGTTCGCCCAATTCATACCCTTATGCTCAATGATCCTCGATGTTTTGATTATCCCTTTAGGTGGGGTAATTATCATTTGATGTTACACTTATGAATTATATAGGAAAAGGTCCTTAGGGGTAGTTTGGCTTAATTAAGAAACTTAGTCTTTAAGAAGGTTTCAAATTATATATAGGTCATTTTCTCCTCATTTGACAAAAAATTGATTAAGCCTAATTCACAACTAAGCCCTTAACACTTAAAGGGTAGATTTGTAATTTTTAGGAAAATTTAAATATTTGTACTTTTAATCTTTATCAAGAATCATAAATCATTTTAAAACCATTAATTGGGGATTCAAGTCAGTGTGTTATGATTTTCCAAAATCAAAACCCCAACCTCAATATCTTCTGATTTAATTACTCTTCCAAATTTCATCAATTTGAGAAATTACAAATTTGTCCTTAATGAGAACAAATTCAGATTGGTTGCTAACATTTATCCCTTTCATGTTTCAATCATCAAGGCATGCCAATTAATATCATTTTTTACCTATTTTCCCTTTGGTTAAGCAACAATATTCACTGGGGCTTAAATCCTAAAATTCATATTTTGACCTTGAGGCCTTAACACCTTCTAATTCATTAAATTAAACCCAAACGACTTTAAAATTTTTTAGTTACCTCACTCATGGTTTAATTAAACATCAGATGAGAAAACATCATTTTTTTGAATTTCTTTAATTTTATAATTATTTTGATGCGAAAAAAAGATTTTTTTGATGAAACTTCAATAACTCAATCCACACAAAACCTATATCCTTAAGAAAAATACCAGAGCTTCATCTAATTTAAAGGACCACTTGGACCACATATCATGATTTTTAAAGTGTTAATTTCATTATCATAACTATTTGTTTGTTTTGATTACTAATTAAAAATTAAATATTATTTAAGTGGAAATTTAAATTTTGTATTTTTCATAAATCTTTCTTAGGTTAGGGGACCTAGAAAAACAATTTTCATATTTTTTGTGGTTTATATTTTAATTATTAGAATTAATTCAATTGAAAATTAAAAAAGTTCATTTTAAGCCTTTAAAAAGTAATAGCTTGACCTAGAAAATTAGGAGAATTATTGTAATTGGTCCCAAGTGATGAGGATGGCAAATATGATATTTTAGTGTTTTGTTACAATCTTGTAATTTTTATACTTTTTAATTAATTTTTTAATTATTTAAATATTTAAAAATGGCTTAAAAAATGAAATATTTGTTTTAATTACACTTTAATTTTTCTTAGGTTCCTCTTGTCATAAGGAGCTCCCAAAACCAATTTGGTGATTTTTGGAATTTTATTTTACTTATTATAATTATTTTAGTGCCAAAAATGTAATTTCACTTAGTTAATCCATTTTAGTGCTCAAATTAATGTCAATTGACTTAAAATTTTTGTGGGTAGTTCCTTTGATAATAAATTATAATGTAGAGTAGTATTTTTGCCATTTACTTTTATATTTTATTCAATTTAATTGTCCAGTAAAGGCATCCATGACTACAACAAAAAGATATGGGCTTAAAGTCGATCTCTAATATAATCTAACTAAAATAAGAAAATACTTGGNACACCGGTTAGGATCCCATTGTTCCTTCATTCTAGGAGCACTATTTTCTTAAGATTCACTTATTCCAAATGAATTTACTAAACTCAACTCATTGAGTTCAATAATTTCATTTAGACCATGGGAAATCTTGTTAGCAACCGTTGATTACCTCCTGTGATGGATTCCCAATCATCCGATAGAGAAATTTTAGTTAAGTTGCAATTTTTATTTTATTGTTTTGTTTGTGGTTAAATTTTGAGTTGTCTTATATTTTGACTGTCGTATCAATGAATTTTATCTTGTTTTGATTTCTTAATTTTGGTTTTGGTTTAAATTTTGTGGCTATCCTAAAAGTTTTAGTTTTTACATACAGGGTGACCTTGTTGTTTAACTTGAAAATTTATGGGGAGGAAATAAGAGGTGAAGAGAAATGAAAGTAAATTGCAAAGCAATAACTTAAATGCGTACCTGTCAATTTTTCCCGTTCCTCCATTTGAAAGGTCAGTATTTGCAACTCATATATTTAATTTGGCAGGAATTAAAGCATGCTTGTAGGAAAAGTAGAGAATACAGGTTTGAGGTAGGTCTACCAAACGCTATGTAATACCGTAATAGGTATAATTCATTCATCTACAAGGATGGTTCCATCAATGAAATCATAGTAGGTCCAAATGTCTTGTGAGATTCTCAAAGGATTATGAAATGGTCCTAGGTTATACCCTAGACATTTCACAGTCCCTTAAATCGTCTCAAGTTTATTTTGGACTTATTATGTTTGCTATTTGATTCACCCAATCCATACCCTTATGCTCAATGATCCTCAATCTTTTGATTATCCCTTTAAGTGGGGTAATTATCATTTAATGTTACACTTATGGATTATAGAGGAAAAGGTCCTTAGGGGAAATTTGGCTTAATTAAGAAACTTAGTCAGTTTTATTTTCAAAGATGAGCTTGTAGTGTTTGAAGAAGGTTTCAAATTATATATAGGTCATTTTCTCATCATTCGACAAAATTTTGATTAAGCCTAATTCACAACTAAGCCCTTAAAACTTAAAGGTTAGATTTGTAATTTTTAGGAAAATTTAAATATTTGTACTTTTAATCCTTATCAAGAATCATAAATCATTTTCAAACTATTAATTGGGGTTTTAAGTCAGTGTGTTATGATTTTCCAAAATAAAAAAACCCAACCTCAACTTCTTCTGATTTAATTACTCTTCTAAATTTCATAAATTTGAGAAATTACAAATGTGTCCTTAATGAGAACAAATTCAGATTGGTTGCTAGCATTTATCCCTTTCATGTTTCAATCACCAAGGCATGCCAATTAATATCATTTTTTTACCTATTTTCCCTTTGGTTAAGCAAAACTATTAATTGGGGCTTAAATCCTAAAATTCTTATTTTGACCATGAGGCCTTAACACCTTCTAATTCATTAAATTAAACCCAAACGACTTTAAAATTTTTATGTGACACCACTCATGGTTTAATTAAACATCAGATTGGAAAACATGATTTTTCTAAATTTATTTAATTTTATAATTATTTTAATGTGAAAAAAAATTTTTTTAAAGAAAATTTAATAACTCAACCCATACAAAACCTATATCCTTAAGAAAAATACTAGAGGTTCATCTAGTTTAAAGGACCACTTGGACCACATATCATGATTTTTAAAATGTTAAATTCATTATTATAATTATTTGTTTTTTTTGAGTTCTAATTAAATATTAAATATTATTTAAGTGGAAATTTAAATTTTATATTTTTCGTAAATCCCTCTAAGGTTGGGGGACCTAGAAAAAATTTTTTCATATTTTTTTTGGTTTATATTTTAATTATTAGAATTAATTTAATTGAAAATTAAAAAAAAAAGTTCATTTTAAGCCTTTAAAACGTAATATCTTGACCTAGAAAATTAGGAGAATTATTGTAATTGGCCTCAAGTGATCACGAAGGCAAATATGATATTTTACTGTTTTGTAATAATCTTGTAATTTTTATAATTTTTAATTAATTTTTTAATTATTTAAATATTTAAAAATGGCTAAAAAATGAAATATTTGTTTTAATTACACTTTAATTTTTCTTAGGTTCCTCTTGTCATAAGGAGCTCCCAAAACCAATTTAGAGATTTTTGGAATTTTATTTTACTTATTATAATTACTTTAGTGCCAAAAATGTAATTTCACTTAGTTAACCCATTTTAGTGCTCAAATTAATTCCAATTGACTTAAATTTTTTGTGGGTAGTTCCTCTGATATTAGATTATAATGTAGAGTAGTATTTCTGCCGTTCACTTTTATATTTTATTTAATTTAATTATCTTTCATATTTAGGGTTTAATGATAATTAGGGTTATTTTTAATGAGTTACACCAAGTTTATATTTTTCTTAAGGTTCTCAAACCACAATGAACCTACCAAAACAAGTTTTGTATTTTTATATTGAATATTTTAGTTATTATAATTATTTTACAAAAACAGACATGTTATGCTTGAAAAAAGAGATCTCTGCCTAGAGACCCCTTGAAAAAATTAGGGAAGATCCCTCATGACAGAGAGATCAAATGCGCTGAAATCATATCATGGTGAAATGTCCATGTAAATGAAGATTTTAAATAAGGAATACACTATTTAATTAATTAAAAATCACATATGCTTAAAATAAACATGAAACCATTTCCACATTATTCTCCTCTGTTCACCGAGCATGAGGGTATTTTTATTTTATTTTTATGATTTTTCTATAAAAAGATATGAATTTTTGAAGTTATGGTCATTTAAATAAATCATAAAAAAGACCTATTTATTTAGTTATCCAGACCAACCTTCGGGGACTTCGAAAAGTTACGTGGTGCTCTCCCATTTGATGTCGTCAACCACCTCAGTGCCTCGAGTCCCACAGTTCACGCACCATCTGCTTGTTCGGCGCAATACAAAGTGTTCATTTGATACATGCGGAAATAGACGACATAAGCTCATCGTCCTCGATCTCCCTAACCGGAGAGCGGACAAATTTCAAACCTTAAGATCTTTATTGATACTCAACCAGATCAAGTGTTGTTTATTTCTATAAATAGGTCTAAACTAGGAAACCACATCTATACGGCTAATCAAGTTTTAAATTGAGTCTATAAGAATGAAGAATTAAAGTATGCTTAGTTTGAAGAGAAAAATCAATACCTTTCCCCAAGAGGTTTTGCCTTGATTGGGTGCTTCCAGAAGCTTGAGTTGAGTCCATAGAGCTCCTAGATGAAGTCTTAAGTTGTAGTGAATTTCTTAGGTACGATTTAGACTATGGACAATTTGGGGTGTTGATCAAAGTCTATGTCAGGGTGGTCTGTCGATAGGGCTTTTGTGGGGGATCTTCTTCTTTCACTTAGAGGGTGGTGTGGGTGCAATTAATTTGACTTTGATGCACTGTGAAGCTATGGTGAAGAATGTCCTAGTTTTAATCTGATTTTGAGCTCAAAAATTAAACCCAAGCAGTAAACTTGTGTGGCTAAGGATGATGGGATTGTTCTGAAGAAGTTTTAAAGGAGCTCTGGTGAAATTTTGACACAGTTTTATTAAGGTTTTGGGTGGTTTTTCCTTTGGTCGTGGAGGAGTTGTGTTTAAATAAAGGGGCTTGGAGGCTGCAATTAGGCTAACCAGTGGGTGGCTCTGGTTGCTTAGGTCTAGAGAAAAAAGGGGAAAAAATCTAAATGGAGTGAGCCAGCATTGTTGGGTGTAATTTTGAGTTTAATTTCCTTTCTCCTCCTTGACCATGATGTTTTTCGTAAGCCAAGGTGGCTGACCTGCCAGGGCCTAGTCACTATTTGGTCAGGGGGATCAGAGCTTGCTTTTGGTGAAGTCAATTGGTGTTGGCCATGTGTAAAGATCTTAGCTTAAAGAGCAATGGTGGTGAACCTATTTTTGGGTCAATTTGGGTCAAAGCATGGATTTAGGTTGGGCTTACCCACCAAGCCTGGTTTGGGTTGAAGAAGAGATCATTTGGCTCAGCTCAATTAGTGAGGAGAGGTATCTATCCAAAGGATTTGGCTATGAATGAGTTAGAGTGTGTCATTAAAAGGGTTAAAAATTTTTAAGGGAGCTTGGAAGTGGCTCCTCCTTTTTCCATTAATAGCTTGGTGAGGTGGCAAAGGCTTTTATGGCTCACTTATAGATTAGGGATGGCTTCATGGCTTGTTTTCATGAAAAAGGATTTTTGGATTTATGGGGTATTTTTGTGAGTTTTGCCATGAGGCTTGTTTTGGAATGAATTGATCATGAATTTAAAACTTAGGGAATGGTTTTTGCGAACACAATGAATTATATTTTTAGTGATCATTTACGCTATGGATCGACAACGCAACAACAAAAAAAATTTATTCACGATGCCATTTTTTTCTTTTGGGATGACCCATACTTAAATAAGCAATGTAAAGAAAAGGTTATTTGAAGATTTGTTTCATATTAAGAAACTGAAAAGATTATTCATGAAGATCATGATTCTGAATTTGGGGGACATTTTAGAATTGGTATAATAACACATAAACTTTTACAATCTAAGTTTCATTAGCCTACTCTATTTACGGATGTTAATACATATATAAAAAAATGTGATCAATGTCAGTGAGTATGAATTATTTCAAAAAGGAATGAAATGCCCCTAAATCTTACATTAGAAGTTGAAATATTTTATGTATGGAGATTGGATTTTATGGGGCCATGTGTTCCCTCTTTTGGAAATGTATATATATTAATTGCAGTATACAAGTAGAAAAGTATTTAAAGTTAATGGAAATATGTTAAAACCTTATTTTCATGGACATGGGAAAATTTCTACACATGGAGTAAAAACTGAGAACGTCGCGCTGACGATGTTAAACTAAGCGTTTTGTGGGAGACAACCCATAATTTTATGTTTATGTGTGTGTGTGTGTGTTTTAATTTGTTTTTACATAATATAAGCTCTTTTGATTGAATTATATGTGCTTTGGAGACTTACATGTTTAAGAAAATACATCAAAACATTTTAAATATTCAATTTTATGGAAGGAATGAGAGTTATTTTGGACCTAAGGTGAAATGGTGAAAAAATGTGCACTAACACCTAGGTGCAAAAACTGGACCCTAAGTGCCTACTTCAATGCACGTTGGGGCCTAAGAGCCAGAATCTAGCTCATAAGCTCCACTTTACAGAATGCCTAGGCGCCAATTTATAAAAAGCCCGGTGCTTACGTGCCAGAATCTGGTGCATAGGCACTGCAGTTCGGAAAACCACCTAGATCCTTCTATTAAATTAGATTAGTAGAGAGGAAGAGGATCTGCTAAATCTTTTTCATATGGCCTCCAACTCCAAGAAAACTTTCAAGTATGGGATTATTAACCAAAAAAAGTTAATTAGTTTTGATGCGCAGATATTGCATCAAAAGGTAATTATGAAGAAGAGGTTGATAAAGGAAAGGGGTTTTGCAACTTGAGGATTCAATACTCTATGTACTATTGTGGAAAAAAACATTTTAAAAAAGCGATGTCAAGTGCTATGTTACACCACTGCAGTCGTAGTAATTCCTATTGTAAAAGAATTTTATGCAAATATTCATAGGATAAGTCAAGGAGTTGGCTATGTTCGAGGTAAGTGGGTACCTTATACTCCTTTGAGGATTAATAGCTTGTTCATGATCGAGAGTGTTCCAAATTATCATTATGCCAACTATGCCCCTACAAAAGACAATATGGATGAAGTTTTGAGATTCTTAACAAATGAAGATGGAACATGGGAGAAAAGAGATAATAATAATGTAATTTTTCCTTATTCAATAATAAATTTCACATCAAATCCCTGACATTTCTTTATCTCTGCAAAATTACTCCATATGAAAAAAATTAGTAAAGTGACGAAGGAAAGAGTTATTTTGAACTACTATATTCAAATTGGAAGTCCTTTCAATGTTAGTTCTATAATAGAAAAATCTACTCTTGGATTGATTTTTGAAGAGGTATAATATTGGTCTTTGACATCCATCTAAAATTATTTTCCTTTGTATGCAATCACAAGTTCCGTATGAAAATTGGGAAAACGTGCTTCTTCCTTGGAAGCCTATGGACCCAGTGTTAAATTGTGATTACTTAGAAAATGAAGAAGTGGATGACAAAAATATTCTTATGGATAAATTATCTCAAAATTCATCACCTATATGACCTAGACTTCCAGAGAGTTCATTTTTTATTTTGAAAAAGATTATGAAGTCGAAGAATGAGATGACTAGTATTCTGAATGAAATTGGCACAATTTTTTATCAGTATGACTATTTGATTGGTCATTTAATAAGCAATTTGATCATACTGGACTTATGGAAGTGGCTACGGTGTAAATGTAAGGAAAAAATTTTGGATAGAAGAAGACTTGATTGATGAATTTCCTCACCGTCCTTTCTATAACTTAATCGTGCATCACCAATCCATGGGAGATATTAGAGAAGACTACAATACTGATGATGAAGATGTGTTGAAGTTTGGAAATCTGGTTGTTAAGAGCTTGTGTTTGTTTAGTTGTGTTGGATTTTCTTAGTTTGCTATATCTAACTGTTTGTGTTTCCTTTCTATTTTATTGTTTAGGTTTTAGAGTTAAGTTTTGTTGGTGTGATTTAATTGTTGAATTTATGTGTGATTTCAAAATACATGTATGTACTTGGTTGGATTTCTATATAAAAATGTGAAGTTGTTTGTTGTTTGTGAAAATTTGGTGCTAGTGATTACTTAATTATTAAAATTAAAGTGAGTTTAAAGTAGTTATAAGATGGAGTGCTTTTCGGTACAACGATTTTTACATTAAAAAAATTCAAAATAAACAATACTTTAATCATTGGCGCCTAGGCGCTAAATCGGCTAGGTCAATTAAAACTGCAAAAATGAATTGTGTNCCCTGACATTTCTTTATCTCTGCAAAGTTACTCCATATGAAAAAATTTAGTAAAGTGACGAAGTAAAGTGTTATTTTGAACTACTATATTCAAATTGGAAATCCTTTCAATGCTAGTGCTATAATAGAAAAATCTACTCTTGGATTGATTTTTGAAGAGGTATAATATTTGTCTTTGACATCCATCTACAATATTTTTCCTTTGTATGCAATCACAAGCTTCGTATGAAAATTAGGAAAACGTGCTTCTTCCTTGGAAGTGTATGGACCCAGTGGTAAATTGTGATTACTTAGAAAATGGAGAAGTAGATGACAACAATATTTTTATGGATCAATTATCTCAAAATTCATCACCTATATGACCTAGACTTCCAGAGAGTTCATTTGTTATTTTGAAAAAGATTATGAAGTTGAAGAATGAGATGACTAGTATTCTAAATGAAATTGGCACAATTTATGATCAGTATGACTGTTTGGATTGGAGATTTAAAGAGCAATTTGATCATACTGGACTTATGGAAGAGGCTACGGTGTAAATGTAAGGAAAAAATTTTGGATAGAAGAAGACTCGATTGATGAATTTCCTCACCGTCGTTTCTATAACTTAATCGTGCAACACCAATCCAGGGGAGATATTAGAGAAGACTACAATAGTGATGATGAAGATGTGTAGCAACTCTGAAGTTTGGAATTCTGGTTGTTAAGAGCTTGTGTTTGTCTAGTTGTGTTGGATTTTCTTAGTTTGCTTTATCTGACTTTTTGTGTTTCCTTTCTAGTATTTTATTGTTTAGGTTTCAGAGTTAAGTGTTGTTGGTGTGATTTAAATGTTGAATTTATGGGTGATTTCAAAATACATGTTCGTACTTGGTTGGATTTCTATATAAAAATGTGAAGTTGTTTGCTTTTTGTGAAAATTTTGTGCTAGTGATTACTTAATTATGAAAATTAAAGTGAGTTTAAAGTAGTTATAAGATGGAGTGCTTTTCTGTACAACAATTTTTACAAAAAAAAAATTCAAAAAAAAAAACTTTAATCATTGGCGCCTAGGCGCTAGATCGGCTAGCTCATTAAAAACAACACAAATGAATTGTGTCCACCATTTTTCTACTCAAAGTTGTCATCAACCTTGCCAATGAGGGAGAATAGCACACTAAGGCTTCCAAATACTCAGATTTGAGGTGATTTCAGGCTAGAAATTCTTGGATCTCATCTTCTCTTGGTAAGAGCTTCACTTTAACGTAGAAATTTTTTATTTTCACATAGATTTCTCATACATTATGGAAAAACTAAATATTAGAAGTTTTGGAGAAATTTAGAGAGAATCCATGGAATGAAGTTTCTTTGTCATGACTTTGAGTTTAGGTGTTTAATTTTTCTCTATAGTGAATTTATGTAGAATTATTTTAAATTTTTAGAACTCTATGACTCTTAAAATGAGGAAGATGAAGAGAAAGGAGGCATGCAACATGAAGAAATTTGTCAATATGAAGGCACAATATCACTATAATACTCAACTCATGAAGAGAAATCTTATTCAAGAATGTGAATTTTACAATCCCAGCGGTCCTATAAAGGAATTAATGATGCCATGAAATTGTAAAATATTTTGCAATTTCACTGATGTAGTATTTTTTTGATCGTTCGAGAGTTCTATGAAAACCTAATGCAAGCTACGGATGATCACGTTTTTGTTCGAGGTAAGAATGTGGAATTTACCCTGGAGCGGATAAATGAATTATACGGTTTGAGAGATGAGTTTGATTGTGAGTACACTGCTTCTGATGCTTATGATTCTATATTGGATGAAGTTATAGCTTATCTGACAGATGGAAGAGGAATTTGGAAGATGAAGAATGAACAAAAGGTAAACTTCTCAACTTCTAGTTTTAGGCTCAATCTAAAGCCTGTCATTATTTTATTTCTGCTCAACTCCTTCCAAAAAATCATTTTAGTGAAGTTACTAAGGAGAAAGCTACTTTGAATTTCTCCATTTAACAAATGAAGAAAATAAGTATTGGTGACCTTATTTATCAAAATGCCCACACTTCTTCTAGAGGTGACACTACTGGAGGTTTAGGTTACCTAGATTTGTTTTTTACGCTATGTGATAAATCTAGAGTTGAGTATGACCACTTAGACCTATCAGTAAACCTAGTGTTCATACATATGAATTGCATGCTTGACAAAAAGCTAGAGATAAAAGTAGTGACATACCATCTACTTTAGCTTTTGGACCTTCCACTTCCTGCACTACTTCTATAGAGAACATTATGGAGCAGTTACTTATTTATCTTGGTGATATTTTAACACTTAGGCATCATATGAAGACTATAGAGGCAATAAATTATCATAATGGTGAATACATGCAGAGGAAGGTAGATTATGAGATGACATATAATGCAGTCATGACAAACTTTTTGAGGGGCGATCATAATGTAGAATTCCTTACCTTCCCCCGATTTACACCCTATGAGCCTGAGGTAGAATCTAAAAAATAAAAATGAAGATGATGAGGAGTAGTTTATTTTTATTCTTGTTTTTTTTAATTTGATTTTATGTTTATGTGGATTGTTAGTTTGTGAACTTTATTTTCATATGATGTGTATTGTAAGCAAGTGTTGAACTTTGTATATTTAGATGTTAATTGTTTGTTTTTCTTTTAGTGCTGTTTACTTCTACAATTTATTGCTTATGTTTTAAAGTCTTACTATTGTCTTTATAAAACAAAAATTATATAATTTTTTAAGTGATACTCACTTCCTTAAGTCCTATTTTTAATGTAGTAAAAAAGTTACTTGAGGAGAAGTAACAATTAAGTTTAAGGGATTTTGATACACCAAAAATTTATTCATATTTTCATATGTATTTAAGGCTTTTTTTTATATTTAAATTTAAAGAAATGTATTTTCATGTTTTCTTATAAGTATACTAAGTCTAGGCGTTTGAAGCATAACGTATGCAAAGAGTACAAAATTTTGAGTCAAAAGTGTCATTTTCCAAAAATTAAATTGGCGCCTAGGATCTAGAACTGGAGCCTATGCACCAGATGTTGGCATCAATTTTTGATGTCACGAGTATAAGGTGTCCACCTACAGGATTCAAGAAAGTTTACGGCCTGTCTGTAACATCTGTTAGTTCAGATACCCACGCAGGACCTTTCGGCTCGTGTTGAGTGGCATGTAGCCAAGGTCTTTCTGCTAGACTATGACTTTCTCTTAGGTGAAGGTCGGTCGGAAGTTGGCACGTCGGATGACTCTAACCAGGACAACTAATATTATGTGGCATGTCGCACGCAATTTTGGTTCGAATTGGCCCGATTTCTTGACAAAGTGGTTCAGATGACCCTGGAACATCGATTTTACTTACGGAGGATGTCCACTTTGCTATACCTTCGCGGGCAGGGTTAAATGCGCAAACTATTATTTTGGGCAAAATAGTAAAAAAAAAGTGGTCCGCATAACCCCAAATGAGGAAACAGACTGGGCCAACGCGTCCGGACGTTGAATTTAGCCAAGAAGGATATCCATTTTGCCGTGAGGACGTGTATGGGTGAAGAATATGCGAATGATAATTATAATAATATAAATATTATTATTATTATATTATATAATATATTATATATAATATCTTATATATGTATGTATGTATATATATATATATA
>NEWO01000144.1:1395712-1407360 GCA_003013225.1 Phalaenopsis aphrodite
TACAATTTTATTTTCCTGAATATATTAATAGGGTCTCCACAATACTTAAGAACTGCTCCAGATAACTGCATCATATTTACATGTCCCAAGGAGGAGCCCCCATGCTTCTATAACCTGACTGGCCTAACATACCTCTTTATAGGTGGTTGTTTAGTGCGCCTAGGGTGTTAGAAGGCTCCCTGACCAAAACGGGTGCAAGTCTTTTTGTTTGGAGCATTTCGAGCTTTGTAGTTGAACCTCCATTTTCTTCTCATTCCCGATGTATTCTTCTCACTTCGGCAAATATAAGTCCCACCACTTGGAGCTCCAGCTTATAGTCAAAGGATAGAGTTTCCTTCCTTTGACCTTAGAGCTATCGAGATCTCCTGTGGATGACGCAATTCAGGGATTACTAACTGAGGATTTCAGAACGTGTTGGGTCAACTATCTTCAAGGCCAGGTAGACTTAAGGTCCTAGTAGTTGTGTATGATGTGTCTGTGATACTCCGACCCAGTTACCTCTAACTTTTAGGATCACTCCACCTTTCTTTTGTTGAGCCCCTTTGAGCCATATCTCTTCTTGATTTCGTTGATATCACCTTGATGGCCCGATACTAATGAGTTGCTGCCCATTTGGGACACGGTGATTTGTCCTCTGCCCTCTGGCCCGGACATGCTTTGACGTATTGAGATATCCCATCAAGATGATTTAGGTTATTCCATACGTCCTGTGTGTCGATGAGCCACTACCCACTTGAAATGTGAGAGGCTCACTCTCTGCCCGAAGGCTTAGTGCAAGCTTTGAAGCATCGAGACTGTTCTCACATGGAATAGCCTTCTTTTGAGTACTGAATGCCCTAGGTTCACAATAATCCAAGTGAAAATCCTTTTATTGAGATTATTCATGGTTACCCGCAAGATGTAATTAAACAAGTGGGATACACCCCCTTGGGAGTGCTCTTGACCTCAGAACAGGCACCTACACCTGACTCTGTGGTTTTGGGTAGTTTACGTAGGCATTCTTTCGCAGATATTGGTTTAAGGTGCTTTCACCCGATCTTGTTTGGGCACGCACTCTTAACCTATTCTTGTGAGGTTTACCGCATGTAGGATCTCCACGTTTTGTGTTTTCTCTTGTTTGTCATTTTATCGTATCCGTCTTATCTGGTTCCTCTCTTCTTCAGGCATTTCTTATGACTCGAAAGAGAGATTTATTCGGGAAAGGAAAGTATACGATGATCGACAAGCTGGCGACTCCTTCTAAAATAAAAGAGATAAAAACGAACAAAAACACCAGATTAGAGAGAAGATGGTGCCTAGGCGCCAGATTTTGGCGCCTAGGTGCTAAAGATGGCTATTTTCACAAATGCATTAAATTTGGACAAATTTTAAAGAGGTATTTTTGAAGACTCTTGGGAAACTCATCCCTGTATTATAAAATAGTGTTTATAAGTTAGAATGAGGGGAATGACATGAGTCTCTAGAGAGAGTTAGTGAGTTCTAAGTTGTTGGAGAGTGCACAAGAGTTTCTAAGAGTAGTAAGAAGAGAGGGAAAGTGAGAGATTTCTTCTTCCTTACATTTCTACAAGAGATTTGAGTGTTATTGTAAGGAGAGAAGGAGATTTAAAGGAACTTCATGGGATTTTCTTGAGGAAGAGATTGAGTTAAGTTTTTTGATTTTCTTTCTTGTTTTGTAAACTTGTTTTATATATAGAATACATTTTTTTGGTATCTTCCTCATGAATTCTGAGTAGATATCTTTGTCCTTCTGCCTATAAAGAGGAAAGGTTATGTGAAGGATCAAGTTGTTGTACAATATTTTAATTTCATATTTGTGATGATTCAAAATTCTAGCTTCATTTATTTTTAAATCTGGCAATTTTAATTTTTAAAATTTGTTGTAAAACATATGATCTGAAAGGGTTATGCTTTCCACTAAAGTAAGAGTCACATTCAATTTCATGGATAAGAATGTAGTCCATGGGGTTGAGTGCAGATAAATAGTAAAATATTCATTGATGGGCATAGAATGGATATTTTAAAGTGACAGACTAAAATATCCAATTTGGTTCAAGTGTTTGGAAACAAATGCGAGATGTTAGCCCTTAAGCAAGGGAAACATGGGAATTATGGAGTGAGAGCCAGTATCATCCCATCCTAACTGTGGATTTCAGGGCTTAATGATCCCAATTTTTTATATGTGAGGATTTATGAAGTTGACACCACACTAATGCCAAAACTTGATCTGTATACTATAATTAAGTTGGGTAAAATATATATAAGTATACACAATTATTAGTGGGATTCTAAGCAAGTATACGTATCGTTATCAAGTAATAATGGACTTTCTATTTATGCCCTAAATATCAATCCCAAGGAGAAAGTTTAAATTTGTAATGATAAATTTTACTATGAAAATTCACAGAAAGTCAAAAAAAAAATACTACCACTAATTTTGAATGTTGAGTTAAAAACTAAATTACTTAACTATTAACAAAACATAAATCCAAGATTTAAACAGTAACTACTAATCTACTGACTATGTTTATGTAATGAAGATTTCTTATGTATAAAAACATCCTTCCCACTATAATGAGGTTTTGGTGAAATGAGATGAGATAAATGTTTATAATATGTATTTTGTCAATTAGGAGCAGTTTTAATTCTCTACTTTGATACAGTTGCATATAAAATCTTTGGCTAATCTCAGGTTTAGTCTCTAAATCCATGACTAAGCTAGGAGGATACGGGCTCCCACTTCCCTTCACATGAAGGTTAACCTAGTTTTAGTGTTTAGACACTATGACAAAATTGGGGATTTTAGTCCATCACCCTAATGATTCTCCAATTTTGCACCCAACAAAGAATATTTCCCTATTTATTTGCACTTAATTCCATGAATGAATTTCTCCTCCATGAAATCAAATGTGATCCTCACTCTGTTGTAGAGCTCATACTCCATTTCTTGGATCAGATGTTTCACAACACTTTTTAACATATCAATTGGCCGGATCGAATAGTAATTAATTTTGGAGTTGAAAAATCATCACAATTTATTTTATATTTTAATATTGACACATCTATGTTATCTCTTCATTTCACCGTATCTCAGAGTAGGGAGAAAGATAGAGGAAACTACTAAGAAATCATGAGAAAGATACAAAAAAACACAAATTTCATATGTAAGAGAAAGTTCATACAATATTAATAAACAAACAACACATATCTAAAACTCTTTCTCAAAGAAAATCCCTTGTAGCCTTTCATTAGAAATGCAGGAAGAAGATATCTCTCACTTTTCCCCTTCTCCAACACTCTTACAGAAAGTTTCAAATTTAATCTCACCACACAAACTCTAAATTATAAAAGAAAACTCACTAGTTGACTCAAATGTGGTGGTGGAATGTAAATGGATTATGAAGAATGACAAAAAAGGAGTGTGGTGGAACATTGTGGAGAAAAAAGGAACGTTTAGGATTGAAGGAGTGAAGGAGTGAAGGAGCAAATGACTCAATTTACTGATGAATTTTGACCCCAAATAGAGCCTAGGGTTGGTTCTCCCAAGAGGTGCCTCAAAATTCTCTTCAAAAATCATCCAAACACGTCGCTTCGTTTGGAAACAGGGCTGAACCGACATTGACACTGTCGGTGCCAGTGTCTATCAATTTAATTCATTGCTCTCTTTTTAAAAGCACCATCGGTGCTCTTCTGGTACCTTCGATGCTCATCTGGCACCGTCGGTGCTGAGTAAAATTCTCAGTCTATTCTGTTGTTCTGCGCCGTCGGCACTGCCCTTGGCGAGGTCGACGCTGAGTATTTCTTCAAAGATGTCATTTTGACTCCAAATTCCATCCTTTTTGCTTCCTTTTTGGTTTAAGTCCTAAAAATCAACAACCTGTAATAAAACATCAAAATACCTTTCATTAAAGTGCAATATCACCAAAAAATAATATAAAATATGAATCCAAAAATGCATATATTTTCGTTGTATCAAAATTCCCCAAACTTACATGTTAGTTATCCTCAAGTAACTCTTCTACTACATAAAATTATGACTTAAGGTAAAGAATTTAACATCTATATTTCCATATTTTAGTTCTCTAATCATAATAATATAACTTAAGAAAAATTCAAAACAACTCCAGTTAATACTAAAGGTGTAAGAATATTCAACAATTAAGTCCAAGATTTCTGATCTTCTATTTCTTTCAAGAAAAATTGCAATTTTTCATGTTAAAGTCACTTAGAATATTCATATGAAATAGAACTTCATAAAACTTTACTAATAATTAAGGTAATAATCAAATAAAAAGTTTAGAAAATGTGTACAAATCTTTTTCCTTAAGTTGATTTAAGTGAAGCCAATTTTTAATTAGACTTCTCCTCAAACTTCTCCCCATACCTTTTTCTTTTTCTTTTCTTTTCAGGATCATTTTTTTAATCCCTTTTTCTTTTGTTTCTCTCTTTTTTTTATGTAAAGATTACTATATCTCAATAGCCTCTAATGATTTTGAACTTCACTATCCTCTTCTTAAAGTTAAAAACATTTTACATTTCTTCACTTAAAAAATTTATATTAACTTAAAGATTTCATAAAGTTTAGCTCTTTTCTATTTACATGAATATTTGAATATTTTTAACACTTCAAAAATATAAATTTCCTTACTTTAAATAGAAAAACATAGTCTTATTCTCTATTACCAAATATCTTATTCTCTAGTATTAACCTTTATTATTGAAAATTTTTACTTAAATTTACTATATATTTAGAAACATAATATAGTTATCTAAGTTAACTCATAATACCAAAGATCATGTTAAATTTAAAATTTTGAAAATATAGTTAAATGAGGACGAATAAAACTATGTTTCTTCTTGTTTTTTTTTTAAGAAAAAAATCAGTTTTTCTCCCCCCCTCCCCAAACTAAAATTTTGAAAGATTTAGCATGAATAACTTAAAAATAATGGGTGAAGGAAAGTATTAAATAAATAAAGAAAATACATACCTGTTGAAGGTTCGGATTTTTGAAAATAAATTTTGAAATACTGCAGATGCTAATATGAAAAATTATAAAGCTTAAAACTTTAATTTGCACATAATACATATAAAATCTACTGAGAAAGAGTTAATTACAACACATATAACAAAATGTTGAAACTAACAACATAACTAAACTAAATTCTAGAAATGAAAATAGTTTTATAAATTACAGTTTCACATTACAACATAACTACAGAGTCTCAAAATCTAATAAACAATCCAAGGAATATCACAAAACACATAACATAGTCACAAAAGTACAATCACATACAAACTAACAAAAAGATCACCAGTCATCATCTTCTTCTTCACAACATCCAATTTTTGCTGCTGATATGGAGTATAAACAGGGTGAATAGGGAATTGAACTGAATGATCACCCCTCATGTATCTCACTAAAACTTCATCATAAGTAGCATCATATTCAAACTTCTATCGAATCAAATCATTTGTATGAGCATTTCTGGCATCCATGTTCTGTAATCTGTGACCCATCCTCAAAATATCCCCATGTTGAATCATCATCTGTCTAATAGTCCCCTATTACTGTGGTCACTAGAAGTAGGCTCACTAAAAGTAGGGGTCCTAGAAGTAGGAGAAATATCCCTGCGCTTACTTCCGGATCTCCAATTAACATGGGAGTCATAAGTCTTAATGTTTGCAGGCCCAAAAGGTCTCTGTGGCTCAATCCTCTCCTCATCTGGCCTAAAATCAACTCTTGCTTGCTCACAAAGTGTGTAAATAGGATCATGGTGTCCCAATCCACCAGTGGTATCTCTCAGATTGATAGATCTAGTGTTCATATAAATAATAGAGCCTACATTTATGTCCATCACTTACTGAACACAAAAGTTCAGGATGGCTCTATCCTTGGTCACCTCACAAAAATCCAAGTTTATAGTGTAGCTCTTACCTAGAGAAGATGAAATTTGAAGTTCCTTTGCCTTTAAATTGCCTCAAATCCACCCAAAATCAAGCCCTAGGTGTGAAAACTAAAGGTTGAAGGTAACTCAAGGGGTAAAAGGCTGCTCTTGGGTCAAAGGTACCGTCGGCGCTAAAGGCCAGAAATTCAATTTTTGATTTTTTTTCAATTTTTCAATTTCCTTTAAATTTACTCAAAAGTTTTTTTAAGTATTTTTAAACACAATTTTTTTTTTCTAACAATAATTCACAAATAAAAATTTCACAAACAATCATTTTCACAAACAACAACAAACTAACTTTTACATATGAAACTACACCTTTTACGAACACAATTTTCAAATTAAACATTCACACCAATTAAGAAATCTAAGTATAAATTAGCATTGAAATCAAACTGCACCACTAAACTCTAACACAAAACAATAAACATAATAAATATGCAGAATTTTAAAGCAAAACAAACCAAATCAAATCCAATCCACACAATTACATTAAATACATAAATATTCTTAAACATATTTAGAATCCAAAGTTTTCAATTATTCTGCCTCTTCTTCAGTGTTTTCTCCTCCTCTAATATCTCCCATAGATTTGTAATGAGCATATAGGTTGTAGAAGGATCAATACGGGAACTGATCTGTCAAATTTTCTTCGATCCACCCATTTTCTTTAAACATCTGAACTAATCCTGCTTTAAAATTTTCAGTATGATCTAAATTTTCTTTCATTCTCCAATCTAGGTGATCAAAAAGTTACTTAAGATCTCCCACTGCATTCATAATACTCTAAAGTTCCCTTTCAATCTTCTTAAATTTTGTTTCCAAATCAAGCGAACTTCTAA
This sequence comes from Phalaenopsis aphrodite, assembly GCA_003013225.1. Taxonomy (NCBI): domain Eukaryota; kingdom Viridiplantae; phylum Streptophyta; class Magnoliopsida; order Asparagales; family Orchidaceae; genus Phalaenopsis; species Phalaenopsis aphrodite. The sequence goes on from NEWO01000144.1 coordinate 1,402,498, forward strand.
CTGTTGGTGGTATTAATGGATTTGAAGCATGCGAAGAATGATCTATAATAGCACTTAATGCTTCATTTCTATTTCCAACATAATTATCATCAATAGGGATCATGGGCTCCCAAGGTAGTAAAAGTTTTTCCCAACTTTCATATGGCAATTGAGATTGACTGCAAATTAGAAAAATTTTACAAGGATGCCCAAGTCCATAAATTGGCCCATTCATAATCATAGCCATAACAAATTTAAATATGATTGATCCTATATCAACGAGCTTTTCCATTTGAATGCAATAATTTCAAATAACACTTTTTTTGGTGACTCTACTAATATTCATAGTAGGGAGTAATTTTGCAGAAGTAAAGAAATGCCACTGCTTTGAAATTCTATTAAGTGATGAAGCAAGGAAACTAATATATCCCTCATCTCGTGCTTCCCACATATCACTTTCATCCGTCAGAAAACTATAAACATCTTGCATCAAATCTCGTGTAGGGACAAAATTTGTATAATGACTCATTAGAACATTTTCTATCATATACAATTCATTAATCCTCATAGAAGTAAATATTATAGCCTTACCTCGTACGAAGACAAAACCTTTGATAATTTCCTATAAATTTGCATAAAACTCCTTTACTACAGGTACAACAACTGCAACGGTAGTGTAACACAGAAGTTCCCATCGCCTTTGCAGAATGATCATGTCAACCAGAGCACTTGGATTGATCAATCCATGATTTATCAAACCCTCTCCTTGATGAATCTCTTCTTCATAACAACTTTGTCGTATAATCTCTGCGTGTCAAAATTAATATACTTTCTTCTATTGAAAACTCCATACATTGAAGTATTTTTGGATATGACAGTGAAATCCAAAAATAAGAAGTTTCTAGTCATCGAACGTAGTTTTTAGGACTTTAAAAACACCTTTCAGAGGTTATTACGGAGCAAAATCTCGTCAAATTTTGTCAAAAGTATCCGAATCTTCAAACCACTCCCGACGTCGTTGGATCTCCCGTTTGGCGTTTTTGGCGCTGAAGTCCATTTTCTTGGGCGCCATCAGCGTCCATTCTGGTGGCGTCGGCGCCTATGGCCAAAATTTGTGACTTTCATTTTCGTTCAATTTAATTTCAAATTTTTCTCTAATATCAATACTTCACTTAATTTATAATAAATACAATTGTGTAGGACTATTATCACTTATCAAACAAAGTAGTAATATATAAACATACATGTATGAGTTTCCTCCCATAAAGTCTTTGGTTTAACGACCTCAGCCCAACATACCATTTGTATAGTTGGGTTGACTTAACAATAAAACTTTTTTATATTGAGGTATGTGCCTTTCATAATAGTGTTTCAAACGATGACCATTAACTTTAAATATTTTTCCAGTGTTAGGATCTTTAATAACAATAGTTCCATAATGATAGACTTTAATCACTTTAAATGGTCCTAACCATCTAGATTTCAATTTTCCTTGAAACAACCTCAATTATGTATTATACAATAGAACTTCTTGTCCAGGTTTGAATTTCTTCTTAATAATCTTCTGATCATGCCATATGTTCATTTTCTCTTTATAAATTTTTGCATTATCATATGCTTCATTTTTTATTTCCTCAAGTTCATTGAGTTGCAAGAATCTTTTCTCACCAGCATCTTTTAGATTAAAATTAAATTCCTTAATAGCCCAAAATGTTTTATGCTCTAATTCTATTGGTAAGTGGCACGTTTTTCTAAAAATCAATATGTACGGGGACATTCCTATAGGAGTCTTATAAGTTGTTTGTATGTGCATAATGCAGTATCTAGTCTAATAGACTAATCAAATAAATAACGATTTATAGCTTTTTATAAAATGCATTTAATTTCACAATTTGATATCTCCACCAGACCGTAGTCTGAGAATGATAAGCAGTAGAGAATCTATGCATAATATCATATTTCTTAATCATTTTTTTTATTCTCTTGTTCTTAAAATGAGATCCTCCATCAGTAATAATTACTCTCAATTTGGACATATAATCAACTACAAGTAATATATATAAGTTTCCAAATGAAGGCATAAATGGTCCCATAAAATCTAATCCCCACACATCAAAAATTTCAACTTCCAATGTATAAATTAGAGGCATTTCATTTCTTTTAGAAATATTTTCTTCTCGTTCACATCTATCGCATATTTTAATATATTCATTAACATCTCTAAAAATATTAAGCCAATAAAATCAAGCTTGCAAAATTTTATATGCAGTTTTATTTGTTCCAAAATGTCCTCCAAATTCAGAATCATGGCATCTATCAATTATCTGTTGAGTTTCTTCATAAGGCACACATGTTTTAATAACTAGATGTTTACATTGTTTATATACATATGGGTCATCCCAAAAATAGTCTTTTGAATCATATATAAATTTCTTTATTATGGATATTTTATATCAAGTGGTAAAATATCACTTACAGTATAATTTACTATATCAACATACCACGGTACATCCATTTCATCAATACTATATAACTGTTTATCAGGGAAATTTTCTAAAATTTTATTTGTAAAATTAGTTAATATTTCTTTTTCTATTCTTGACGAATGATTAGATATTTGATTATCATTTCCCTATCTACCAACTACGGTAAAATCAAACTCTTGCAATAGAAGTGTCCATGTAATTAATCTTGGTTTAACATCCTTCTTTTACGTTAAGTATTTAATAGCAGAATGATCTGTATGCACTATACATTTAGTTCCAATTAAATTAGATCTAATGTTATCAAAGGCATAAACAATAGGTAATAACTCTGTTTCTGTAGAGTATAATTAATTTCAGCATCATTTAAAGTCTTATTAGCATAATATATAACTTTAAAAACTTTATCGCGCCTTTGTCCTTATATAGCCCCAATAACATAATCTCTAGCATTGTACATTAATTCAAATGGTTTTTCCCAGTCAGGTGGTACTATTATAGGTGCAGTGACTATTTTTTTCTTTAATAATTCAAATGTTTTTATGCATTTCTCATTAAAATCAAATTTCGTATATTTTTCTATAAGTTGGCATACCGACTTAGTTAATATCAAGAAAATTTTTATGTTGCGCCTGTAAAAACTAGCATGTCCTAGGAAACTTCTCACCCCTTTAACACTAGTAGGAGGTGGTGTTTTTTTTTATAACTTGGATTTTCGCACGATCTACCTCCATGCCATTTTTAAAAATTTTATGCTCAAGTATAATACCTCGTGCAACCATAAATTGACATTTTTCCCAATTGAACACTAGGTTAATTTTTTCACATACTTTAAGAACTTTTTCTAAATTATTTAGACATAACTCAAACAAAGTCCCAAATACAAAAAAAAAAATCATTCATAAACACTTTCATTCCATGTTCCATAAAGAGGCTAAAAATTGACATCATGCATTTTTAAAATGTTGCAGGTGCATTACATAGTCCAAAAGACATTCTATGAAAAGCAAAAGTTTCATATGGGCTTGTAAATGTTATTTTCTCTTGATCCTCTAGAGTTTACTGGAATTTGGTGATAACTAGTGTATCCATCTAAAAAGCAAAAATATTTATTCCCAGCCAATCTATCCAACATTTGGTCTAGAAAGGGTAAATGAAAATGATCTTTTCTGTTAGCCATATTTAATTTTCTCTAATCAATGCAAATTTGTCAACCAATTACTTGTCTTATTGGTATTAATTAATTTTTCTCATTTTCTTCAATAGTCACTCCTCCTTTCTTTGGAACACAGTGAATTAGGCTTACCCAATCACCATCTGAAATATGATATATAATTTCATCATTTAACCATTTTAAAATCTATTTTTTAACAACTCTTTTCATTATTAGGTTTAGTCTTCTTTGAGGATCAGCTTTAGGTTCATATTGTCCATCTAATAAAATTTTGTGCATATAAATTGAAGGACTAATTCCTTTAACATCTGCTAAAGTCCATCCAAAAGTTTTTTTATATTTTTTCAACATTTCTATCCTTCTATTATTAAATTTTAGTTAACTCAGAAGATATAATAACAGACAATGTAGATGACTCTCCTAAAAATACATACTTTAAATGGGCAGGTAATATATTTAATTCAAGTTCAGGTGGTTTAATACTTGAAGGAATAAGATTTTTACTATAATTTTCCAATAATTCTAACATTTCAAATTTGCACTGAAAATAATCAAATCTTCTTCTTTCATTTCATCTTCATTCTCAAAAATTTCTCCTTGCTTTAATTTATCTTCACACTCATTCTTAAACTGTTCATTACTCAGATAATCACCTACTTCCATCCTGAAACATTCATTATCTTTTTCTATAGCAGAATATTTCTTAGCTTTTGCTATATTAAATTTCACTTCTTGATCATTAGCTTTCATTATTAATTCTCCTTTTTGCACATCTATTATATCTCTTACTATTGCAAGAAATGGTCTCCCAAAAATAATAGGAATCTCTTTATCTTCCTCCATATCCAGTACTATAAAGTCTATAGGGAAAATCAATTTATCCACTTTTGCTAGTACATCCTCTATAACACCTTTTGGATAAGTTATTGATCGATCAACTAACTGAACAGTTACAGTAGTAAGGGAAATTTCTCCTAAATATAAACGTTTACAAATTGATAAAGGCATAATATTGAAATTCGCTCCTAAATCACATTAAGCTTTTCTATATAAGTTTTCACTAATTGCACAAGGTGTAGTAAAGCTACCATGATCTCTTAATTTTTCAAGAAGCTTTTTCTGAATAATAGCACTGCACACTTCACTGAGTGCAACGGTCTCATGATCTGTAAACTTCCTTTTCTTATTTAGTATATCCTTCATAAATTTCACATAACTTGGCATTTG
>NEWO01000145.1:36373-66568 GCA_003013225.1 Phalaenopsis aphrodite
CAAAAGTGGAAGATTTCAATTTTATTGATTAAATCAAAAAGTATTTATTTATTTACAAATTTTAAAAATAATAATTTATATTATACGTACCTAAATCCAACTCAAAACTGGCATGCACACCAATAGTGAGAGAGAGAAAGAGAGAGAGAGATATTGCAATGTCAAAGTAAAAATAGTGGCATAAAAACACCAAATAATTAATCCCAACTCATTCACTTATGGTTTTCGATTAGAAACTTTTTGGGAGATTTACATAGATACCATACAATTCTTATGTATTTATACATAACACCAAATATTTTATATTTACACACACACAGTTATATATATATGATAACATCTTGTGTCATAAGCTATTCATGAAAATATGTATTTCACATTTAGAAAGATAATGATTGTATTAATTTTTATGTTATACTTAAAAATTAAATGATATGCGTGTAAATATGAATGCTTAAGTGCTATATAAGTAAATCTATAAACATTATTGTACATAAATGCCCCCAAACTTTTTTGAATGCTAAAATTTCAATTGTCCAGAATGGGTCTTTAACCCCCTCTATTATTATTGAATAAAGTTGAGAAAATGTGAGTCACACAATACATGAATATTTGAATGAGTGATAACCGTAGTAGCGGGCTCCCACTTAATAAAGAATAACTATTAACATATTTAATATTTAGGTGAAGAATAGAAACATTGATATTCTTTGGTTCATCATATAGCGATTTTCTTAAGAGAGTTAACCCACAAAAAAGAAGGTAACACACACCTCTAATTTATAGGTAGAGCTGTTTCAAGCTGAGCTATAATTTGACTCAAAATCACTGGGCTTGAAATTTGCTGGAATAGATTTCATGTCACTCGAGATTGACTCGTGGCGCATCATGTTTAATTTCAAGCAGAGTCGACTTGAAATTAAATTGAGCACAATCCAGATCAAAATCAAAATGAGTTAGGTTCAAATCGAGTTATTTGAATCTATTTCAGCCCAGAATCGGCTTGATCCAACTCAAAAACTGAAACTAAATGACTCAAATTGAGTTATTTGAATCCATTCCACTCAAATAAGTTCAAAATTGGCTCGTGATTGATTATATTTGATTTTACCTGACATTCTATTTATAAAATTTTTCTAAATAAAAAATACAACGAGCCAATCTCGAGTTAGATTCTAAATGGCTCGAAATCAGCTCGAAAAAAATTCAATCCAAAACTGTTGTTCATAGCTTGGCTTTTTTATTTCTCGATACCAGCCAAAATTCAAATCAATTTTTGAGTGATTAACGATATTCAAGCAATCCATAGAATCAACCATTAATAACTTCAAATCAATGCATAGATTCAACCAAAAACAATGAGGGAGCGATCATGGAGGATATTCTGAGAAAAATAATCCAATTATGTTGGTGAAAAATGGTACAAAAAAGATCAAAATTAGAGAAAAATACATGTTTTATGAAAAAAAAATGGAAATATAACGAACAGCTATCACCGCATTCATTAGAGCTTTGGGTTAAAATAAACACACTAAATTACATGGGATTTTTAACTTAAGGCCCCTTCTATTTGAACTATTTACATGCTGCTGAAATTTTAGGATTAGTGAATATTATCAAATGCTTGTCCTTTGTGGAAACAAGAAGACTGGTATTATCCTTACTCAGTGCAAAGGCAGTGATATCTTGACCTTCACTTAGAGCCAAGGTATGGAATACCTGCAAGTACACATTGTTATTTTCCTCAAAATTCCACCAAAAGAAATACGGAAATATACATGCATACCACACAATTCTTATGTATTTACATATCCAACCCTCAAAAGTTTGATATTTACACTTGGGACACCTTGGTGTCATGAAAAAAATGTAAATTTAACTTTTAAAATGATGGAGATAGTGTTATTTTTGTTGTTATATTAAAGATTCAAGTTGTACGCATGCAAATATAAATTTTTACAAGTTAGATATGTAGATATATAGAAATTGTGGGGTGCGTAAGTAAATACCACAAGGAAATATTAGAACAAAAGCAGAATTTCTTTGGCTGTCGGTACCTTCAAAGAATGGAGATTGAGGAAGCAAATTGATGGGATTGGAATGCTCTGCGTATTCGAAGGTGACTTGAAATCTTTGATATTTGACATTTCGGATTCTGGCGATAAGTTCGCTTCAACGTTTGCCGCACAAGAAGAGGAACCAATCAAGACGTTCTCCCCGTCAGCTGATAACTCAATGCAGCTGATTTGGCCTGGAAAGGGTGATAAGGTTGTGGTGGCTATGGGGATTCCATTGACAGTAAAAGTAGATAACCTTTTTTCGTGATCATTCCAGGTGAGCACAACACCTTGAGATGAAAGACAGACGACATGAGCAGCGAGAGTATCTAACTTCCGCAAGAACCGGCCTCTTTTTAAGGAATGCAGAAGGATGCCGGTGGAGCTTGAGCTCGAAGCAATGATACCGATGTCTGAATTGACGGAGCAACATATAACTTCGTTACGATGTCCTCTTAATACATGTATGGGCCCTTCTATACGGCGTCTTTGGTTTGTTTCCAAAGTGCTGCTAATGGTGCTGACTGTTACCGGATTAGCTTGGGGCTTTGAAGAAGAAGAGAGTTCTGAAACTTTTGAAGAGGGTAGACGATGTATTTTCCATAGTATCACGGTTGTATCGCGGGATCCTGTTACCAGGTAACGAGAGTCTGGAGAGAGTGCAAGACAAGTTACAGGTGCAAAATGGCCGGATGCAGTTTCAATGGTTTTTGCTTCATCTGCTGATATTAGCTTGACAGAATTATCTGCATGTCCTCCTAAAGAATGAACCAAAAGAGGAAAATGAAAGATCCAATAATGGTTATGCTTGCCTTGCCATGAACTATTTGCATCAAAGATTTTAGAGAAAAAAAAGGTGGCCACCACATACAAATAGATATCATATATATTTGAAATTCCCAACTCAAAAGGAAAATACACTTGGAAAATAGCACTTACCAGTGATAATTTCATTATCATGCGTGATAGAAACGACGGCTGAGCTTTGTATTCCCGATGCAGCAAAAGCCAGAGCACGAGAAAACTGCCAAACTTCGGACACAAATCCTGCCGAACCCTTAAACATGCGGGCAAGGGCCCCACCACCAGTACTCGCAGCAGCTTTCCCATGATAGAAAAGAAAAGGATTACCATGGCCATCAGGAGTATTTGGCTGCCATTTGTGCTGCACGACATTTGCTGCAGGTGCAAGCAAATCCACAATTACAACAGAATCAGATGATGCATAAATAGAAGCAGCAGGAACATTGCATCGTTCAGGATGTGGAATTGCATAGGGTCGAATTTCACTTGGATTTCGAAATATAACCTGGACAGAGATGCAATTGTATAAGAAAATGCAGATTAGGAATCAAAAAAGGCTGGAATGGACAGGCAAATTCCAATGGACAAAAAAACCATTATTTCCTCAAATAAACAACATAGCAGCATGTCAACAGCTAAATAAGAGTAAATGGAAATATATTATCACCACTATTGATACCAGAGTTTAACCCAAATCACGACGCAAGACATCATTTTACTAATGACTTAAACATGGCTACGCCAATGATTCAAAAGAAAGAAAGACAATGTGTAAGTCAAAGCATAAAACAAAACATCATAGACGAAGACTCAACAAAAGAAAACACAACAAGCTCAGCGAGGAGGGAGTTTGGAGTGGTGGTGGGCGCTGGGAAATGCCTAGGGGAGGTCTGCAGCCTGCTGGGAGGGAGGCGGCAGATGGCAGGATGGCAGGAAAGCTGCCGGTGGGGTCTGGAAGGACAGCAATGGGGCTGCAATCTGCAGGACAACGGTTTGGAGGCAGCAGAAACTACGATAGCCTAAGGAGGCTCCAGGAACAATTGAAGGCGGTCTGGAAGAACCGTAGGGGGCTGCGGCCTGCGGGAAAGTGGGCTGGATAGGCAGCTAGGGCTGCGACAATATGCAGGGAGGCTTCAGAAATGAACTGGCGCTGATCTAGGGGGCAGCAGAGCAGGTTGGGCGGCTGTTTGGATTGCAGGGAGGTGGCCGGAGGTGCTGGAGGGTGGTTGGAACGTTGGTGGACTGCAGGATAGCTAGCAGTAACAAGAACAGTGAAGATAAACACCACCTCAGACTGGATTACAGCCGGAGCACCTTCCTCGTCGTCGGACACATCCCTTAGGAGCGAAAATACTCCAATAAAACCGAAATCAGATTTCAAAATCAGGACCCTTACCCTAAACATAAGAACTCTTACTTTTAAAAGTTTTTACTCAATTTTCGAAAGATTAAAATAAGAAATGAATAATTTCAGATTTCAGAATTTAGACAAACTATTAAAATAGGGAAGGAGATAAAATTATATTTCAGATTTTAAGACAAGGGTTTTAAAATTAGAAGGAGAATAAAATCAGATTTCATATTTTAGGAATATGCTTTTTAAAATAAGAAGAGCGAATAAAATCAGATATCTTATTTTAGGAAATGATTTAAATTTAGAAAGTGCTTAGGAAGAAAAGGTGAGGGGGGAAAAAAGAAAGGTGAGAAAAGGAAAGAAAGACATAAAGGAAAGAGGGGAGAGGATGGAGGAAAATCCCAGTGTCATTCTCCCAGGATTAGAGGAGCACTGATCTCATTTGTCGAAGTTTCTGGATCCTCATGGTAAGGCGGAAAGTCCTCTGGTAGGTCGATCATGTCAGTTTAGTCATTCCATAACACATTCTGGTAGAATAGGTAGACATCTTCTTTTGGAACACCCTGAGCGGGAGCCGCATATAGAGAGGGGATCCCGTAATGTAACTCTTGAGCCCTTACATTTAAAATTTTGTCCCTCCACTTCTCGTGCCTAGCTTGCGGTGGTTGAGCAACAAGTATGTTAGGAAAACTCAATGCTAGGATGAAATCTATGGCAGCTAGCATTATTCTCATTAACAATCCCTTAGGAGAGACCTCCTCAAAGATAGGACCTGGATCCCAATGCAGAAGTTTCATCCCCGTCAAGCTCCTTGGGCCCATTACAAAGTTGGGTTTCATTTCTCCTGTCTGGATATTGGACGAGGGGTACCATGCGGAACAGGAAATAGCCTATGGGTAACTCAACGTGACATTCCCAACATGGCACAAAATGACTCCTCTTCGGATATGCTGAACCAACCCCCATAGGGATAATTCAGGAAGAGGTCTAAACATATGAAAATGATGTATTTCTTGTAACTGTGATGGCCTTGTATCTGATATCGGCTCCAAGCTTGTGATCCTTCTGGACCGCCAAGGTCAGTCCTACTGTAGCTCCTATCAATGCCTGTGAAACGGTACCTTGAGGTACCATAGTTTTATACTCTACTTGAACGCTCATTACATCGATGTCACTACCTTTCAGAATTGCACTATTACCTCAACTAGAATCGCTATCTCGGGATCCAGAAGAACTGGTGGCGTCTCTTCCTCGTTAGCTGCAAGTGGAGAATCCTTCCGAAAGTCTTCAACTTCTTCCGTATCGATTGTCACTACCCAATTTTTCAACAACACCATGCTCAGTGAAACAGATCTGCTCTTCAATGTTTACAGTGTCTTTACCCAATTTTTTGATGACACCCTGCTCGATGAAGTAGATTGCTCCTTTGGTTGTGCATTCTGCTTTACATGTCAAAATTCATGGAAGTTACAACATTTTCTTGCTGAGACAGACTTGCGAATTGATTTTGCTGGATAATAGTAAGGGGGGGTCGCTTGGTGTTACGGTCTCTCCACTTCAGACGCTAGAGTCTACAACTTTTGGCGGTAATAAGTTGTTAGGAACCGACATTGTGTTTCCCGCTTCATTTTTATATCTTCTCGTTCTCTCCTTCAACACTCCCAATCACGGTCGAGGGTAACATTCCATTCAATTTCATCTTTAATGTCCACAATCCACCACTAAAGTTGGCGGATCTCCTGCCTTATTTCCTCCCGAGTAAGCTCAAGCATAGTTGTATTTGGCGACATCTTTGATGGATTGAGATTTGTGGAAGGAAAGAGAAGGACCAAAGAAAGAAGAGAAAAAATGTGAAAAGAAAAAAGAGAATAATATGTGAAAAGAAAGAAGAGAAAAATTTGTTGTGGTGGATTGGGTAGGGGAGGATGCTAGAAACCCATGATGGGACTAGGTTGGGCTAACTCAGATACCAAATGATACCGAAGGAGGAAACCCAAACCACATATACACCTTTTATTAATATTAAAATAGGGTTATGACACACACAAACTGGAAACAACATCACCAAAACCCAGAACGACACAAACGGACACCTCGAGAGTGTATCCCAAGGGCGGTGAAGGTTGGTTGGAATAAGGGATAGCAAGCCGGGAAGGTGGGACAACAGTTGGGAGTAGCAAGATAACAATTTGGACGTCAGGAAAGTAGAGGACAGCGGTCTGATGGCCTTAGAAGGGGGTTGAACAACGGTCTACAGGGGTGCGGGGAGGAGTTGGAGGTGATTTGGCGGGCTGAGAAGCAACCGGTGGTTGCTGGGCAGAGGGCAGGAGTGGCGGAGGACTGCTGTAGGGTTGGGAGGTGGGCTGGTAGCAGCAAGAAAGTAGAGGAAAGCGGCCCGCTAGATGCAGGAGTGGGCTGGACAGCGACCTGCAGGGGTGCAGGGAGGAAGAAAGGACAGATAAATATCTCAACAGGGTCGAGATTTAGCCGATGCATCACTTAAACTCTTGGAGACGATCACCACTTCAGACGAGAGACATTCGGAGCACTTCCTCAATGTCGGATATAGCCCTCAAAGAGAACATATCAAGATTAAAACCTGAATTCAGAAATCAAAACATGATGCCCAACTCTAAGCATATCCCATACCTATAGAGAGACTTGAGTTATTTTAGGTGTGAAAATAAGGAAGGGGAACAAAATATAATCATGCTTTTAGATTTTAGGAAAGGGTTTAAAATAAGAAATGATTTAAAATAAGAGGAGAGAATAAAATATAATCATGATTTCAAATTTTAGGAAAGACTTAAAATAGAAAATGATTTAAAATAAGAAAGGATTTTAAAATAAAAAGGGAGAATAAAAATCAGATTTCAGTTTTAGGAAATGTTTTAAAATAGGAAAGTGCTAGGAAGTAAAATAAGAAAGGAAGGAAAAAGGAAAGGAGGGAGAAAAGGAAATGAGGGAAGAGGATGGAAAAACACTCCTGTGTCAATTATCATCCACATTCTCATCACAAAATAGTTTAGTTCAACTTAGAAAGTCAAAAGCCTTAAATTCCTATTCAAGCTGCATTTGGCATTCGTTTTAATTTGGTTGTCTTTTCTAACATACGTACGATCCCTGGTACTTTCTAAGTTCTAATAATGGCTATGGTTACCATTGAAACTTCATTTCTAAAGCATTGCACATGCCCAAATAAAAAATATACTTTGAATATCACCACACCTTTCCTCTTATTCATTTCAAACTTATATCTAGTAATTCTGTTACAATTCGCGTTCACACTCTTATTTTTAGCGAAGTCGGCATGCTTGCATGTAGCTTATTCATAAATAAACATCCGTATACATATTAAATAGCTATCATTCATGAACACTATACACTATGGTGGACCTTGTTTGAACAGTCAGTTCTCTTCCCACTATTTCTACATCTATATTCCTATCTTCGGGTATAAAATATAAATCACGTGCTAACTATCACAATGCTCAATCAATATTGATTTGTTGTATTCATAACTATGCAACATAAAAACCTCCCCCCAATAAGTATTACTTCACTAATTTTAAGCTCCTTGTTGCGAATTGAAGCCAGAAGGAGCACCGAGGAGCGCCAAGCAAAGCGGAAGAGGCGGCATACCTACGCCATACAAGCATAGCTATGCCAGCCAGGACATTCGCCGGTAGCATAACTATGCCAAAACCGGTGTAGCTACGTCGGTTTGTTTCACATTCCAGGTGCTAAACGAAGCGTGCCGAATAATTAGGTTGTGGAGGCGCGATCACGTCGAGACAGTTTCTCTATTACGAACTTAAATCCCTCAATCCAAAGCAGTGAATATACTCTCTCATGCGGTATTTTCTCGATGGGATTTTCGTGGGGAGCTGAAAAGAGTAGAGGAGGATTTTGGCGATTTTCCTTGTGTGATCGAGAGAAGAGCGTCCGGAATTGTTGTAATTTCAATGGTGTATAAAGAAAATTTTTAGTGGTGCAATCTGTACTTTCTTCATTTCATAATAAATTTTAGGTGTGGTGTGGCTCCATGTTTTTTTTTCCCGTTCTCGGGTTTTTTCCACGTTAAATTTTTGTGTGTTTTTTCTCTGGATTTCTTTATTATGTGTTTTTATTCAATTTATTATTCTGGATCTCTCGAATAGGTGATATTTTTTTATGGTGTGATTTTGGTTGTTAATCCATCAAAACTCAAATTTCCATCCCAACGCTCCTTGCGGTGTAGTTCCTCTATTTTCACATTCAATAAAATTTCCACCTCATCAATGAAGCCCTTCAATAGAGTAAAACGCATTGTGATAAATTGAGTTTTATAGTCAAATGAAAAAGAAAAAAGATGGAATAATTGAAAGTACAGAAAATAAAGATCGAAACATATGAATGTGACTTCTTTTCAAGACTCATATTTAAGCAACAAATGATGCAAGCAAGTGGAGAACAACTGAAAACAAAATTGAACAAGCATTTTTCATACATAAATAGCATGAGGTTAAAAAACAAAGCACAAAGCGGGAAAAAAACTATTTAATCATAATAAAATAAAATTTCATTTCAATTTCAAATTGAGAAACTTATTGATGATGAAATTAAGTAGATAAATAAACATGGTCAGATGCTTTAAACAATATGCATCATGGCTTCAATTCATACAGAAGCTTCAGAAAACACGACTTCAACATATCAATTATTGTCAAAGCGAATTGCAGCAGCCACAATATAAGGTCAGTATAATAAAGTCATTTTGCAATTGTTAAAATGAGATGATTTATATACCTGCAACTTTAGGATTTCAGCTAACGGTTTCCTCTTTAAATGAGGGCCATCAAATAACTGTGATGGCATTTGTCCAAAATTTGCTATCTGCTTTCGAGTATCAAGGCGAAGCACCTTCATGCAACATTAAGAGAATGAGGCACGTGGCATCATATTAAAATTTGAATAAATAACAACTTGATTATGTTACCGGATCTATTATTCTATCAATATCAATTATCCCTTCATAGGAAGTGCAGAAAAAGACATTGTTAGCTGATGCAGCTTCCTTACCAAATTGCTTATACCTGAAACAAAAAAATAAAAATAGTAAAACGTCAGAGGGGTAAATTAAGTAATTCAAGTGAATATCAAAGCATATGAAATAACTACACACCCAATTCCTTGCTCAGAATACTCCTATGAGCACTTTTTTAAACTAATTTCCAAGAAGCTAAGATATACAATGACCACTACCTAGGATTTTAAGGGAGGAAGATGAAGCTGTCAAATGAGCATCTGAAAGACAAAAAAAAAGATTAAAGATAAAGCTATATGAATTTTGAGGTAGAGATTATTTCACTAAAATCCTTGGAGTGCTTAATCCAGGATTTTGCCATCTCATTTTACACTTTACTAGAATTTTAATTGTTGCCAACTTGTTTTTATTTAAAAAATATTAAAAGTAGATTGGAACCCTCTTTAAAGTTAGCAATTGAAACCACAAGTACAAGATCGAAGCTTGTTAGATCCTTATATTATAAACCTGTATGGGTATGCTGATATTCATCTTTTTTCTATTGAGCATGTTACTAGTTCACCTATTGGATCAAGTTAGTCTACTAAGTTGCATAGGTTTAACTGAATAAGATCTTAGCAAGTTTTTATCATGATTACATATTCATGTAACTAGATGTTACTTTCATTTGTTTCCATGTTTATGACTATTTCTAGTGCACTGATTCCTTATAAATGAAGTATTTGTAGTTTGACATTTTAGACATTCAAATAAGCAAGTTGAAGCAGATTGTTGACAACAAAATTATAATACTGCTATGCATATTTTAAAAAGCTTTATAATATGGAGCTAGAAGAAAAGTAAATAAAGGTTCATTCTAAATGAGTTAAGTTACTAATTCATAATGACCCACGCAGGAAGAGGTAAGAGTACTGAAAGGTTGGGTCTCTATTTAGGTGCCAAAAGCTATTCTTAATATTCAATAATTAAAAATTAGAGTGATCAAAGTGCTATCGAGAAGTCATTTGATAACTGATACACACAAATAATATAATGTTTTAAGTATCATTTTTATGTATATTTTTGGTGATATTGCACTTTGAAGAACCATTTTTAGACATTTGGAGAAAAAATGACAAAATGAGCAAAATTTAGAGCAAAAACTAATTTTGGGATTTGGCGCATGATGCATCAGGTGCAACTTTTTCAAATTAAGGCGGTTCGAGACAAATTTTGTGTGAATTTTCAAAGGGACACTTGTTCTAAACAACCCATGGAGTGATTCAATACATCTAGACACTTCGGAATGTTCTAATTTGAAGGGACTTAACGCTTGGATCAAAGAGACACATCTTTTGAATTCAAAGGTTTGACTTTTGAATTTTGGAGGTAAATTGAAACTCTTTTCAGAGGCAGCCGCCCAAAATAAAATAGAGTTGGAGAAGAACTTCTAAGAGGGGGGTGGAAAAAGAAAAAGGCAAAAAAAGAGAGGCGGCGTGAGAACCAAGAGGGAGAGCTAGAGAAAGAAAGTCAAGGGCTTGGAGATCGTCTTCTAGGGTTGTAAGAGAAGAGGGAAGGTGAGAGATTTCTTCTTCATTACACTTCTAAGAGAGAATTGAGAGTGCTTGAAAAGAAAAAAAGACTTGGAGAGAACTTCTAAGGATTTGCTTGGGAAAGATTGTGAGATAAGTTGTATTTTTCATTTCTTTTGTTTGTAAACTTGTTTTTATATATGAAGTCCGTGTTTTAACGTATCCTTCTCATGAATTCTGAGTAGTCTTCTTTATCCTTCTCCCTACTTTGAAGAAATGGTTTTGTGAAGAATTAATTTTGTTTTCTAAGGTTATAAATGTAAATAATTTGTGATGATTTGAACTCTGATCTTCATTTATTTTTCGATCTGGCCAATTGAATTGTTAAAATGTGTTGAGAAACATATGTTCTAAAAAGGGGATATGATTTCTACAGCAAAGGGAGAATCACATTTGATTTCATGGGAGAGTATATCATCCATGGGATTTGGTGCAAATAAATAAGGAAATATACTTCATTAGATGTAGAATTGAAAGATTTTAAAGTGACATATTATAATCCTCAATTTGGTTCAGTTGATTGGAAACTAATGCGAGTATGTTAGCCCTCAGGTGAGGGAGTAGTGGGAGCTCTACAGTGACAATCGGTATCCTCCCAGCCTAACCACGGAATTAGAGACCAAACTCTAGATTAGTGAATGTTTTTTATAGCGCTCGGAAGAGGGTAGAGGATAGGATTACTCCTATTTGACACAAAATAGTTTTTAAATATATTTTTTAAATGATTTCAATTTCTTCACAAGCCATATTTTTATTGTAAAGGGGAAGGGTGTTTTCTCATACATGAACTTTTCGTCAACAAAAACCTATGTTTTATTTCAGCAATTTTACTTTTGAAAGTTCAGCATCTAGTTTAACTTAACTGCTGTAGTCATACATCTGTATATTTAGTAGCATTTCACTTGACTAGTTTAACTTCAAACTTCGTATTTTACTTTGTTTTTATTTTTATTTTAATTTAAGAATAGAATATAAATAGCCAGCTTATATATATTTTCAGCTTCCCTGTGAGATCGATATCTAGGACTTTATTAGAGTCCTGTATTACTTGAACGATACGTATACCTGCGTTATATGTAAAAAAAGAATTGAGAGTTTAAAAGAGGTTTTAAAGATAAATTATTTTCATTAAATTTACATTCTTGTTTGTGTTACATTGCATATTTATTATTAATTTAATCCCAAGTTTCTGCGCATCAAGTTTTTAACGCCGTTGTCGGAGAAGTAACGGAAAGTATTAGTTATTTTATTTTAATTTAAAATATAAAAAAAAGAGTATTTGTAGTTTAGTTTGAACATTTTCTTGTTTAAGTGTGTTGCTTATTTTTAATTACTTGTTTTATTTTGTTTATGCATAGTATAAAATCTTAAAACTTAATACCTTACGATTCTGAATTAGAAAAAACTATTAGAAAAAATCGAAAAACAACAAAAAGAGAAAAATCATTCTAACAAAATGGCTTGCAACTCAAGTAATGCTGGAAATGAAAATGAACATCATCAGAGACCTTTAAGGGATTATGCTATCCTATAGCCGATGAAATTCATTTGAGTATACAAAACCCTGCTGTAGCTGTCAATTCATTTTAGCTTAAACCTGCTATTATCTAAATGGTAGAAAACAATCAGTTTGGGGGAACACCAACTGAATATCCCAATTTACACCTTGCTAGTTTTCTAGAATTGTGTGTTACATTTAAATATGATCGAGTGTCGAATGATACTGTCAGACTTAAACTTTTTCCTTTTTCACTGAGGGATAAAACAAAGATGTGGTTAAACTCGTTAGCACCTGGATCTATCAGAGCTTGGGGAGATTTATCACAAAAATTTTTATCTAAATATTTCACACCTTCAAAAACTGCTAAGCTCAGAAATGATATTACATCTTTTTGTCAGTTTGAAGGAGAATCAATTTATGAAACCTGAGAAAGATTTAAAGATCTCCTTATGAAGTGTCCACACCATGCGTTGCTAGATTAGTTAATAATTTAAACTTTTTCTAACGGATTGGTTAGATCTCTTAAATCGATAATTGACGCTGCTGCTGGTGGATCATTAATGTCAAAATCATTCGATGAAGCATATTCATTAATTGAAGAGATGACTACAAATAATTTTCAATGGCCCTCACAAACGGTAAATCTAAAAAGAGTAGCTAGTATTCATGATTCTGATGCAATATCTATATTAGTTGCTCAAATAACCGCTATATCGAAGAAGATAGATCAATATGGAATAAATTGTTGTTAAACAACACCTGTGCTTGAGGAGAACTCATTTGGACAAGTGATAGAATCTCAATCTTCTTATGAGACTTTAAAAGCAATAAACAATCGTTCTAATAATTCTTATGTCAATTATTATAATCGTGGTTGGAAGAATCATCCAAACTTTAGTTGGAGTAACAATAACTCGAATGTTGCAAATCCACAATGGGGAAACAATGTTGCGAACCCAGTGGGAAGCTCCAACAATCAAAGAAATCAAGCTTATAAACCTTATAACACCCCAGGATTTAATAATTTGCAAAGGAGAAAAAATTATCAATGGAAGAATTGATATTGCAAATGGGAAGTCAATTACAGAGTCAAGGAGCTGAAATTAGAAATATGGAATATCAATTGGGATGTCTTGCTCCTCATTTAGCAATAGACCTCCAGGAACATTGACTAGTAATGTTGAAATAAATCCTAAAGATCAGAATAAAGAGCAAGTTAAAGCTATTCAACTGAGAAGTGGAAAAGAATTAGAAGAAAAATTTCAACGAGAAGTTGAAATTGAAAAAGATGGGGTGGAAAATGAAAATTATGGTAAAGATTTTCATTGAGTCAAAAAGTCCTATTAAACCAATGAAAATCACTGTAGAAAAACCACCACCTTCAATTGCTCAAAGATTAAAGCAGAAGTATAGAGATAATCAATTTTTGAAATTTTTGGAAATTTTGAGAAAATTGACGATAAACATTTCATTTGTTGAAGCTTTAGAACAAATATCAAACAATGTGAAGTTCATGAAGGATATACTTAATAAGAAAATGAAGTTTGTAGATAATGAGATTGTCGCACTCAGCGAAGAGTGTAGCGCTATAATTCAGAAGAAGCTTTCTGAAAAACTTAAAGATTCACTTGACTGTCTTCCCTTAGCTATCAAAGGCCGCCAGACCTGCCGCTACTGGTTTCCACCACCTCGACTAGCAGCCCACCGTCGATCCTCGCCCTAGGGGGTATTTTGTGTTTGTGTCGTTGTTTTCTTATTTCAGGTGTCTTGGCTTGTAATCCCTTTTGAATTTTAACAACAATATTTGTATTTTTATTATGATTTGGGTTAACTCCGGTATCATCTTATAAAAATTTTAAACACAAATATTTAGATTGCCACAATATTCACTTTGAACTAATAAATCATCCTTATAGATCCTACCATTAAGGAAAATGGGGATTACATAAATGAACATAAATAGCCAGCAAATTTAGTGATCATTATCTTCATTACTTCAAATCAGACTTCTGTTCATAATTTGGAGCCCACTCTAGATATTGTTGTTAATGCACCTAACAATAATATGACGACCTTGGGAGGATCCATCTTAGTTTCACCACTTGTGATAGCTCATATTCATGATCAACCAATTGTAAAAGAAATTATTGATCCAATACCTGATTAGTCATATGATTTGAATAAAAGTAACAAAAACCAAAGAAAAAGGATAAATTTCAAATCCTACTTACTAGGAGAGGTAGGAATAAAGGAAAATTATTAATTAATTGAAATTTTCTATTTTGAAACAAAATAAAATAATTTGTCATTCTTGATTTGTCAGGAGCAAATGGGGCCACTCCTCATCACTTGGTTGGATATTCTCTCTTCCAATTATATTAAGTTCTATTACATGTACTCTACTTAATTTGTCTTCTAAATAATCTTTGTAATTGTGTCAAGTTGAATCCATTTTCATAATTGGCTAAAAAATTTCATTTCTAAAAAAACGACAAAAAAACACACTCTAGTTTATAAAGCTGGAAGAGTAGCAATTAATCAGGAAGTTTAAAATATTAACAATATGGTGTTTCAACTTTAGTAACTAATAGGATGAAAAATTATCCCAAGCCAATAGTCCATTAGGAAGGAAAATGACGTAGGTTAAAAAAGTTGGTATGCAAATAGAAAGCATGCATACAAGTTAATAAAGTTTCAACTTTAAAAGCCACATTAGATAAAGAGTTAAAGTTTAATATGCTGACCTTACAAACAAAAATAATAATATTCATAAAAAAAATAATAATAAATTATTAAATTAAAACTTGAAACTACCCACATTTATTCTCTTGTAAATGTTCACGTAAGTCTTCCCTCTCATGTTTGAATGGTAAAAGTTCTGCAGTAGATAAAAAAAAAACACTCCCTCTCTGTTTTGTTTCTTCAATCTGCACAACTCAAAATCGAAACCCTCAAACCATCCTCTTCCTCCTTGTTCTTCCGCTCCAATGGAAGGCCGAACACCCACACACCCTATTCCCCGTAAGAATCACATGAAATCGAAGCCCCAGTCCACTCCTTCCTCTCGATCGTAGCAAACCGCAAATGTCCTGGACTCTCTCCTCAACTGATTGCAAACCAAAACCCAGGACTGAACCCCTACACTTACCATCAAGTTTGAACTAAAGCGCCTCCCTTCTCCTTGAGTTCGCATGCTGAAATCAAAACCTTGAACTCCCTTTGTCTGCAAAACAGAACGCCGCATCTCCGTGTTCTCCTACCCCCCACTCATGATACAGCCACAACTAGAACTAGCAAGAAAAGCAACAACGAGATTGCTCCATATAAAGACCACTGTTCCTCCTATTGTATACCTTAGCCCACACGAAACCGTTTACCAAACACAACCTAAATCCCTCTTCCCTGTTCAAAACAACACACCACCTGGTTGTCTCGTATGTGACCACAAACCAAACCCTCTTCCTCCCTATTGTCCCAAGCTCATAAGACTATATTATATATATATATATATATATATATATATATATATATATATATATATATATATATATATATATATATATATAAGCGGGCAAACCAACAATTTTCTTTTCTGAAGATGAAATTTCAATTCGTGCAGGAAAATACAAATTTACACTAATTGAAAAGTTCCAATTAGGTTGCCCTAAGATGTAAATCATCAGAAAAGTTTTTGAAGATTTCAAACTGATTGAGGATTGACAGGTAGGTCATTTCGACGGAATGCATCTTATGATACAACTGAGCACAGATGATTACACGAGGATTTTCTCAAAGAAATTCATCACAATTGAGGGCAAACATAAGAAATTGCTCAAATGGGCCCCCAATTTTGATCTCAGTCAAGAACCCCCAATTGCACCTATCTGATTCTCATTAGCTTAACTCAAGCTTCATTTCTTTGACCTACCTATCTTATATGCAATTGGAGCTATCCTTGGAAAACCTTTGCAGGTAGACTTACCTACAGTTCATTTCTCAAGACCCTCTATTGCAAGGATTTTGATTGAACGAGATATTACACTAAAAGATGTAGAGGAAGTCTGGCTTGGATCTGCTCACAATGGTTATTGACAAAAAATAATTATGGAACAAAAACCATACTACTGCAAGCACTGCAAGATATTTGGACACTAACAGGAGAAATGTTTCAGATTGCACCCACAATTGAGAACCAATAGTCAAAAGCAGGAACACACTATTAGTGCACCCCATGTGCCTGAACGCACTCCCAGCAAACCTGATGACAACCAACTTGAGGAGGGAATCACCATAAGACAAGAGTTGGTGTCTGCCCTTGGGATCCTTTTTTCTGACCATACTACAACGGATAATGTTCGAACTAAAAATTAGGATAGTCCCGCAGCTCCTATTCAGGAAGCCTCAGGTGCAGAAGTAACAATTCACACTTCACATATGCTGGAACCTATCGCGGTGACAACGACTGTCTTTCCTCCTACTGCGGTGCTAACATCAAATCAGATCGAGGATCACATGAGTCAGTCTTCTGATGAAAAATGACAGGTTTAAACTTCTCGGCGGAAGAAGAAGGCTGGGGCTCACTCCAACTTGAAAACTTAATGGATGATACTTTGGTGCTCCTGACAATAACACGACTCTTCAAAGTTTGTTATCTGGTTCTGCTCCTAAAACTAAAGGAAGAGGCAGGACTAAACTGGTTCGTCCCTAGCTACTTGTTTTTTGTATGTTTTAAATTCTTTTTATCTGTATCTTTTTGTTGGGGTATTACTGTACTTTTATCGTATGACAGGGTGCTTTTTTGGGCTCTTCTCATACAACCTATTTGTACCCTTTTCTCTTTAATATAATTGCCCTTGGGCTTTTTTATAATATATATATATATATATATATATATATATATATATATATAGGTTGATGGCGGCGAGCTCTGTTAGGGTTTCGCCATCGGGCGAAACCCAGTGTTAACCTCCGACTTTCACTCCATCGTCTTCGCGCTTTCGTGGCTACTGTCTCGTCGGCTTCACATACAATCTCGCTCGCTGCTAACCGAGCCTTCTTCGTCCTCGGTCGTCTTCTCTGGACAGATACGACAACGCCTCGGGTTGCAGCAGCTTCATCGTCGTTTGCGTCGTCGCACGCCGTCGCTGCTTCTTCGCACGTCGTCGCTGCTTCTCGTCGTCTGCGTCGAGTGCCTTCGTCCTCGGTCGCATACGGCGCCGCGCCCTCTGCCTGCTCAGCGACAGAGCATCGTTTCCTCGGTTTTTTCTCACGCAGTGAAACACCGGCCAAGGTGATGGCCTCAAGGGTTCTCTTTCGAATATGTTTTCGCAACGTTACCACGATACTTTTGCTCTTGGGGTTGAAATCGGGTTTCTCAAAAAAACATTCCGAAAAAATGACAAACCTGCAATCTTTCTCACAGAGGCCGAGATCTCAACCCTAGCTACGCCCTGCCGACTGTTCTTAGTAGGTAAGTTTCTTTATGGAAACCCTAAACTTGAGCTAATTCGAAAGAATTTTGAGCAAACGAAGCTGAAAGGGGGTTGGAAGATTGGTAAATTAGATGGTCGACACATTCTCATCTAATTATCAAATGATGAAGACTACGCCCATTTGTTTGCAAGAAGACTCCTTCAAATAGACAACCAGGTGATAAATGTTTTAAAATGGACTAAACATGCATGTCTTATAAATTGATGGGTAGACTGGACACTCTCCTTAATACCCCTAAGCGAAGGAGATGCTGGGAGACCGCCAAAATTTGTTATGATCTTGAACTTGCAAATGACCTAAATTTAAACTATTTTGACTATTTAGACATTACTTTAAAATGACATAAAAAAGAGAAAAATATGGATTGTGAATTAAAAAATAAAAACGATCACTTTAATCATCATTCAAGTCTTTTCAAATAAGTAAAACTTAATATAATCTAGACTTGTATAAAATACATAGAAAACTTAAGAGTTTGTCAATAAATGTGAATATGTATCTCATCAATTTAAAAAAAATGATCAAAATTGTTGATTATCTTATTTGAACATGTTCAAGTCAAAATTAATATTAGAAAGTAAATGAATGTTATTATGTAGTTTATTTGTAAGCATATAAATGTTATTTTTTTAAGAGCTAAACATAGACTTAACACACCTTAACATCGCTGAATTCGCAATAAATATGTACGCAAAAAATAGGCAGTATTTCTAAAGCTTAAAATGAATCCACGCATGCATCAATGTATTCATTCACATCAAGCAAATTTATGTAACTTCAAGTCTTATATATGATTTTAATACAATCCTTGATTCAATTCAGGCATTAAAATCGTCCAAGTGCTTTAAAACATTCAAATTTATCTAAAATAACCAAATTTTTAAAATTAATGCCCTCATATGCTCCGACCAATGTGTTAAACAATTGATTATAAAGTCTAGGAATACTGTGTGGATTAACTTTAAATCAAATTTAAAATATCGGCATATGCTCTGACTAATGTACTGAATATCTTAGCAAGTGGTCTGATAGTATTGCATGGGTTAAAGAAAACCTAAGCAAAGTTATATTTTTCTTGAAAGATGTGAAAAATTATATTGATGTCCAACATTTGAAATTAAATGTCTACATCTGCTCTACCTTATGTGCTAAAAGCTTTAACAAACACCCTCGCAATGTTGAGCCGGTTAGCAAAAAAATTAATTAATTTTTCTGTATGTGCTCCAACAAAAAAGCTAAATGCTTTAAAAAATAGTCTGTAAATGTTGTGCTGGCTAGCAAAAAAAATTAATTAATTCACTCATATGTGCTCCACCAAATAAACTTAGTGCTTAAATTTGAACAATCTTGTTTACCATAAGAGTACATTTAGTTAGCACAAAGTCGTCAGTAAGCTAAAATTAACTTAGAGTTATCCCTTTAAATAAGCATCCACCCTAGATCTATAAAGTTCTCTTTGACAACCTAACCTATGATTGTTGACAAGAATCTTTCAATCAGGTCGATTACCTCATCTGACAGTAGATCAGAGACCGAAATGACTCAAAAAGACATAACCATAGGATATTAATTAGATTTGTCACTATTTCTCCTACCATAATAATTTAAGCCACTACGTTTGTTTTTATTAGTGCTTAATAACTAGCATTTGTTATCAGAGCAGATAATTAACCATAGGGGTTTGTGACTAGAAAATCTCGAATCCCATATCTTAAAGTCTTCACAAAATAAGAGCAAAATCTCATAATAGTGTCTTATCTAATGTTTCACTTGCTTTCTGAAAATTTGACATGAAATAGCAAATAAAAAGCTCTGAAAGAAATTCTAGGTGTGAATTTTCGGAGCACACAAGATAGTCATAATTTCTTTATATATTCTTCTTCCTAAACTACAAAGTTCCAAATCTCACCATTGTACAATCTCAAAAACTTCCCAACTAAGGAGTCAATTCAAGCACATAAGTTTGGCAGAGATGGATCAAGGGTTTGAGGGACGGAGAGGCAGGAAATAGGATAAATTTTTGCGTTTCTAGGGTTTAGGGAAGAGAAGGTTGAAAATGGGGATCTTTTAGGCATTAGTAAGATGAAAGATTCTTACGGAAAATATTTGGATTGTTTACACATTAGTGCATATTATAGATTAAAAAGAATATTTCACTCATGATCATCATTCTCCCAGTTATGAATGACAGTTCCTTCAACAAGTCGTGGGATTCGAACAACGGGTGCGAGTGTGTGGCTTTGTGCATTGGCTGTCAACTTCTCCATAAAATCAATAGAATATCTCAGGATGTGTAAATTAAATCAGTCAGGGAGTTAGTAATTACTTATATTTTATCGAGGGAGTATTAGGTCATATAATATTTATATGGCTACACAGAGAGAGCATGCCATTATCAACCGAATGTGCCAAACAGTATCGCATTGTCCGCCAAAAAAGTTCGTGTTTTTTCCATTTTCTTCATCATTTGTACACTACTTTCCACAATAAATAGAAAAACTAAAACATTTATGGGTGGATAGAAGTAATTTCATCAGCTTGATGCGTCAAACCTATTGCATCTAATAGATAACTTCGAGCAGTTTTAGGTTTAATTTCTCTTCTATGGAATTTTAGATATTTATTCTATTTTTTCATTATGATAAAGGAAGAACGGGCACAATATTATTCTAACACTATGAACGCTAGAAGGATCCACTGATTTCAACAAATAAGAAGAAAACTGATATACCCAAAAATGAGGTCAATCCATTCATGTAGATGTGCAGAAACGTGTTCACTCTCTAAAGCATTGCGATGCTTGTAAATGAAATCAACCGGACTGTCTGCCCATGGTGGTAGTTTAACACAATCTGCGGAAAATAAATAACATATTAGGATTAACATATATTGTTAAGTACCATATTAAATCAGACGAGCGAACAAATGAATTCACCTTGGCTTCTCCCTAATTGGCTTATTCCAAAATCATAATTATTTTCGTTGGTTAGAATCTCAGGGAGGTAAAACAATTCTGGCACCTACAGAATATCAACATAAACAATCAAATGACGAATAAAAATTAACACATGAGAAGTCCAATCTAAAATTTACAGGAAGATAAGGCCAAACATCTTTATACAATAACTGCTTAAGAAGTTCAGTTAACATATCATTAAACTTTGGAAAATACCTACCAATTCTTTCACATCACTCATGTCTTCCAGAACATTCTGCCATGAATGACCAATATCATAAAACATTTGATCAGCATAGCCAGATCCACCTCCAAATTTGGTTGAAAGAGTTGTAAATGGTTCCATTCTGATTAAGAAATACAAGACCTGTATCAGATGGAAAAAAAAATCAACCTTAAACACAAATCATAAACTACTTAATTAAAAACTGAAAAACTAGAATAATCTTAAAATTTTAAATATTAGAATGAGAAGAGAGAGGTGTAAAATTATAATCTGTTATGATCGAAGTTATATTTTTGCTTTATGTAAGAGAATAATAAGTTGTACAAAAATTGATGGAGAAACAACTTGGCGCAGAGCAGGAGTCGCAGACCATAGGAACCCACAATCAGGGGATGTACCGGGACAAGTTCCTGTCCCGGCCAGCACTTGAAGTGCGAAATCTCCGCTATTTTGGCCATTACGGATCCTATGGGTCCTTAATTTCTATATTTTGAATTTTAATTAGGATTTAATTTATGTCTTAGTATTAGCATATTGTTTTAGACCTGAATTGGAGACATTTTATTTTGGTTTATGTTATTTGGAGACTTATCTCCGTATTTCATCCTATTAAAAGAGCAACAGCCTACTTGTCTTCATGTAGTAAATCTGTACCTCAAAGAGAACAGATGGTGGAACCTCCTCATGATCAGCACTTTGATATTTTGTGGTTCGCCCTACTGTTTTCCAGCCGGACAGCCGCTAAATGCTACTCCGGAATCTTATTTGCTGTCCAGCAGTTTTTCTCCATTCCTCAACCTGCGTCATCATTCCCACTTCCATCCCTAGTTCGGTTTCATTTGGTATAAAAGCCCGACAAACATTATTTTTTTAGAAATTTGTCCTTCCTCCTACCAAAAATTCGCCCTAACATCTACTACTACCATAACCAAAATCCTTGACCAACATTTGATCCAAAATCCTACATCAGCAAAACCTTGCTTGAGAGAAAAGAACACAATTCCTCCAAGGAGAAACATGCAAAGAGGTTTCCGAGAGCTTACAATGAAAGAAAGACAAAGAAAGATCCTCTAACTGCAACAATAGTTTGTCATTTTTGGGAGGAGATAACCTAGAGAAGTCACAAATAGCCACAATGGTGACTCACTGAATCGAGAGGAGGAAGTAAATCTTTTTCCACCAAAAAGTTTCAAGTGATGAAGAACCAATACTCCAATGATTTGACATTAAATATTAGAGAGGTTGAGATTTAAAGGTGACGAGTGATTTCTCGGATATTTATAAACATTTGGATCTAGATGAATTCATCGTGTAGTTCCAAAAAGTGGAAGAAGTTTTTTAAAACAAAGACATTCTCTGGGATACAAGAGTTAAATTAAGTCATCAAATAAAAAAAAATACTTTCTTGTAGTGGGAGAACCTGAATTGTCTTCAATAGCGAGAAAGGAAGAGTGAGACCACTACATGGTCTAAAATGAAAAGGGACATGTACATATCTTTCCGTGTATTTATAAACTCCATAGTTTGCGCAGATAGATTCTTTTGTGGAGGAGCATACATTCGAATTTGATCAATTGATGTTGAAATGTGAGTTGATAAAACCAAAGAAGCATAGACTAGTAAAATATCCTAGAGGATTGAAGTCATCTATTAATAATGTGGTACTGCTGAAGTTGTACTAAACCCTACTCAATGTGCAGACTTTAACTTTGAAATTAGAGAAGTAGCAATGTCACTAAGTGACCACTACACCTTCCAGACATAGCTCAACCCCAAGATCAAATAGCAAAAGTACCCCTCCCGACTAGTACAAAGTGGAGAACACATAGAGACCACTAGCACTCAAATCCATCTCAGCCAGAACATACTTCAAGTGCAACGATTTCAGGCATTGTGTTTCATTGCCCAAAAATAAAAGTGATATATTTCACTGAGCAAAGAACAATTAAAGAAATAAACAGTGATACAAGAGAAAATGAGGATGTCAGAGAAGAGTATTGATTTCGGCCAATGAGGAAAAAATGTTAGTTGTTTAATGGATCTTTCAGACTGAGCCCATGAGAGAGCAACAATGGCTCCTTCACGATATCATTCAAGCTCATTTCACCGAGAAAAAAAAAGTTTGCAGTTTTATTATGGACAAAGAAAATTGTGAAAAATATGGTATCTGCCTAAAGATTAATAAAATTGACCCGGACCATATCCATATAGAAGCACACCCAACTTTATTTCCTATCTTGGTTGAAGAAAGCGAAAAACACAATTGAGAAAAAATATCATGTGAAGTTCTCTATTGAAGACAATTTCCACAAGCAGGTATGATGTGATGAGGTATCTATAAGTCTCGTCGCATCCTTTTAGATCGTTCTTGGCAGTACAATCATTGCAAATATGATGATGGTTACAAGAACACATTCTTTTACCAAAAAAAAGAAGTGCAATGTACTCTTACCATGAAAGGAGTCAAGGTAACGGGCGTTTATATAAAGTTTGAGAATATGGTGTTACGAAGTATCTTTTTATAGGCCTTGAGAGAAGGCAATGAGCTTGAGGAGCTAATATCAAACACAAGACAACCACTGCTAATAGGGTTTCAAAACTTTTTGACCTATAGTCTACCCTCTAAGTTACCACTACTAAGGGAGGTCTAGCATGTCATTACTTCAAATAGCAAAGAGGTCCAACATGGAGCCTAAAGATAAAAGCTAAGTAACATACAAAACAATGTGTATGCTATGGGAGGCACCTTTTGAACCCTAGATGGGATAAAGTGATATATAGTGGTGGCTACCTTTTAAATCTATAAAGGCCATCTCCAGAATTATATCAACCTATTGAATAATTTTGGGTAAACACTGACGAAGACATCAATTGCTTAAGTTGAGGAGCTTGTGAAACCCCCTAAAAAAATAAAATAAAGTTGAGCCATTAAACACTGAGGCTTCTTATTGTGTAAAAGTTAAAATTTCTTCTGGAACTCCAAAGTTAATGTGCTCATATGGGAGCACTCTCATAATGGGTGGCCTCTTGATAAGTTACACTAATGATACAAAATTGTGAAGCCATTAATCCAAAGAAGACAAAAATTCAATGGTGAAAGTTCGAGCTGTTACAATGAATGGTATCAACTACTTGTAAATGCTAAATGATCTAGGTCATTATTTTCTTTGAGGTGTTGAGTACTAATATGCCAATATCACCTATTGTGACATACACAAATGCTTGCCAGAGCTCCAAAACCTAAAAAATTAGCATAAATTACCATAAATTTTTCATGTAAAAATTTCTTTAAAATGAACTTCACAATGTAATGGATGCGCTTCAATTACTGATCTACGCACACCATGATCAATAATTCACTCACCATTATATATGAGGTATCTATTGTACAAAAAAGATGCATAAAACAAATTGATCGGAAGCAACATCTTAAAATCATATTCTTCAAAGATTAGCTGCATGAATTTTATAAGAACAAAACCAGAATTAATTTAAAAATTAATCAAAAAGAATTAGATGATCCATAGACCAAATAAACAAATACTTACCTTCCCCATGAACAAGACAACTTCCATGCCCAAACTAAATGAATCAAAAATCTTATGAAACAAAGTTCACGGAGTGATAGAAGGTCAAGGTAGAGCAGATGAAGAGGTTGTTGATGAAGCATAGTGAAGTGGGGGATAGGGGCAGGGAAACCGGATGCCGCCAGCCCTTCCCCTATCCTTCTCTTTTAGTTTTTTTCTATATATATATGTTGTTTTCTGGGATTTGATTGTTGTTTTCAGATTCTATGTGGAGTTTCCTCTTCCCTTGCTAGGGTTGTATCCGACGACAAGTGGTGCTTCGACTGTATCTTGCTCTGAGATAATGTTGTATCCTTCCCAATCTCCTCCCTACCATCCTCTAGTCGCTGGACTGCTTCCTCTCTACTTCGTTCTGCCCTCTAACAACCGCCGCACCCTTCCCTACCGGCTGTCCACCTATCCAGTCACAAACCTGCATCAAGACGCTCCTTACCTGCAGCTATCCTTGTTATCCAGCCCGTCCCACCATCACCCAGCACCCCGTCACTTCCTTGTCGTCCCACTCCTTCAGCCCTCAAACAACCCACTAACTCCCTTCCCTACCTACCGTACAGCAAGCAACACTTCCCCTTCCCTTTGTCGCTTCGCCGATGCCATTACCGCCCTCTAACAACCACTGCACCCTTCCCTACCGGCTTTCCACCTATCCAGCCACAAACCTGCATCCAAACGCCCCTTACCTGCAGCTATCCTTGTTATCCAGCCCGTCCTACCATCACCCAACACCCCGTCACTACTTTCTCTGCAGCCTTCCTTGCCGTCCCACTCCTTCAGCCCTCAAACCACCCACTAACTCCCTTCCCTACCTACCATACAGCAAGCAACATTTCCCCTTCCCTTTGCCGCTTCGCCGACGCCACCACCGCCCTTGGATCTTCTCTTACAGCCCTATATGGAGGTTGTTGCTGTTGTGTCGTATCCCGTTTTGAGTTGTGTTGTAACCCTATGATCCCTTTGCTTAATAAAGTTTTCTTTCGTCTCCGTTTTTTTGAACTCAATATATCATTTGATATCAGAGCTACTCTAAACCTAACCCTAGTCCTATCCTACCATCCCCCCCCCCCCCCAACCCCCCACAACACAAGAAAATTTTCTTTTCTACCCTGAACCGTCGTTGGCGATGCCGAATGGAGCCTACACGAGAGGAGGTGCAACGGGAGATCTGTCGTCTGCAACAGAGACTGACAGATTTTGATGACGAGGCCCAAGGACAGATTACCCCGACCGTGATCTGGAGAGTCGAAGAGGAGATAGGGACAAGGATCTGAATTCATTCCAGACGGAAGATCACAATGACAAGGAATATCAACCACGCCGCTTTGAAGCCAATATCAGAGAAGGTCGAGAGAAGAGGCCGTATACGGAGGCCAAAGAGACTTTGATATCAAGATTGATCTTGCAGAATTTGAAGGAGATATGGACCTAGATGGGTTTATCGATTGGCTGCAGCCGATTTAACACATCTTCAAGTATAAGGATGTGTCAAAGCACAAACGAGTCAAGCTAGTTGTTATTAAACTAAAGAAAAAAGTGTCCTTATAGTGGGAGAAATTGCAGGACAGAAAAAAAGAGAAGGCAATCAGAAGATAGCCAAGTGAGAGAAGATAAAGAATGACAATGTAGAAGAAGTACCTTCCACCTCCCTATCGCCAAAACATGTTTCTGAAACTCCACAACCTATAATAATGAGATCATCTAGTGAAGGAGTTCACAGCTCATTTCAACCACTTAGAATTGAAATGAGAGCTGACTGAGCCAGAGGAGCACACGAAAGTCTGGTACCTGGGGGCCTGAACCGGACATTAGCAACGTGATGCAACTACAACCGTAGTAGATGTTAGGGGATGTCCAAACTCTAGCCTTGAACATAGAGAGAATACAGAAGCAAAGCAGGCAACAGTCGTCCTTTATGCTGTAACCTTCAACCAAGCAATCACTGACAGTTACTACAGCCGACAAGGGTACCTCGGAAGGAACTAGCAAAGCCACAAAAAAGGAAATGATAAGACAAATCAGAGTGGCAATAAGAAGAAGAAAAGTAGCTTCTCCAATACAGTGATGACCAGGAAGAGCTTC
This sequence comes from Phalaenopsis aphrodite, assembly GCA_003013225.1. Classification (NCBI taxonomy): domain Eukaryota; kingdom Viridiplantae; phylum Streptophyta; class Magnoliopsida; order Asparagales; family Orchidaceae; genus Phalaenopsis; species Phalaenopsis aphrodite. The sequence continues at coordinate 63,025 of NEWO01000145.1, forward strand.
AGGTGTAAGGGCTACGACCATATAGCCTCTACTTGCCCTACGAGCCGAGTCATCACACTGACAAATCAGGCGTCATCTCGATGATAAATCAAAGGATAACACAGAGGAAGAGCTTCAACTCTATAGGGACGAGGGAGAAGTGCGAGTCATTTGACTAGTTTTGCAAACCGAGCTAAAGTGGGATCAAACCTGGTTAAGGCATAATATTTTTCGCACCAAGTGCACCGTAAAGGCAAAGTTTGCAGACTAATCATCGACAGTGGCATTTGTGAGAATGTGGTGTCCACACTGACGGTGAAGAAGTTGGGATTGGACTCGCAGAAGCATCCCCAGTCATATTTCCTTATTTGGCTAAAGAAGGGAAATGAGATACTTGTAGATCAACAGTGCTTAGTTGACTTTTCCATTGGAGATCTATAAGAGCAAATATGGAGTGATATGGTTCCTATGGACGCCTGCTACATTCTGTTGGGTAGGCCTTGACAGTTCAAGTGCAAGACTCAACACGGTAACTTTAAGAATACTAACTCCTTTAAGAAGGATGGGAAGCACATATTCTTGATAACAATTAAGAAGGTGAATGGTTGAGGCAACACTAAGGAAGCATTAGTTCCTTGAACCACTTTCCTGCAGTCAATTCAAGATGCCCCAGTGGCACTAACATTAGTCCTCTTGGAGGGAATGAAGGAAAGTGAGGTATCAGCAGCACTGTAGCACCACTACAGGACTTCTTAGGAATGTCATGAACGATGGTCTGCCATAGGGGTCCACCCAGCAACATCCAACACGCCATAGACCTTATATCAGGTTCAGTATTGTTGAACTGGACTACCTACAGATTGAAACATGCAGAGTACAATGAGCTACAAGGACAGGTGCAAGATCTCATAGAGAATGGACTGATCAGAGAGCACCAACCCGTGTGTTATTCTCACTTTGATGGTGTCCAAGAAGGACAAGTCATGTCGGAAGGCATCGAAAGCAGGTCGATCAACAAGATCATCATCAAGTACCGTTTTCCCATACCTCTTGGAATGATCACTTGGACCAGTCACATGGAGTCACCTATCTTTTCTAAGATCAACTTGCACAGTATCACCAAACACGGATGAGGCCACGAGACAAGTGGAAGACCGTCTTCAAGAGACAGGATGGGCTTTATGAGTGAACTGTTATGCCTTTCGACTTGTCGAACGTGCCCAACACTTTCATGAGATTGATGAACCAAGTATTTCAGGCTCACATTGGGAAGTTTGTTGTAGTCTAATTTGACGACATTATTGTATATAGCCGATCTAAGGAGCATCAGATGAAACACCTAAAGGCAGTGTTTGAGGTACTGCGAGCTGAGTAACTATATGCCCATTCAAAAAAATGTCAGTTCATCACGAACCAGGTATGCTTTATGGGTTACATTGTATCTAGTGCAGACATTCAGATGGATCTCACAAAGATAAAGTTTATTATGAGCTTGAACGCACCACAATCGTTTACCGAGCTGAGCCGGAGATTCATCAGGAACTTCAACACAATCACCACCCCTCTGACTAAGCTTTTGAAAAGGAAAGATTTTACTTGGACAGTGGTAGCTTAGGCCAGTTTCGACACACTGAAGAAAAAAGTGACTCGGGCATCCGTGTTAGCATTAACAGACTTTAGCCAGCTATTCGAGCTAGAATGTGATGCATCTGATGTGGGGAAAGGGGTAGTGTTGAGTCAGGGAGGACACCCATCGCTATTTTTTAGTGAAAAACGAAATGAGTCCAGGAAGAAATACTTGAAATACGACAAGAAGTTCTATGTTATTGTGAAAACACTAGAGCACCAGAGTCATTACTTGCTAACAAGCGAGTTCACATTGTTTACGGACCATGAAGCTTTGAAATTTCTCAACAGCCAGAGCAAATTCAAGGGTCTGCACGCCTCCTAGGTGGAATTTCTAGCATCATTTCAGTTCATGCATAAGCATAAGACAGAAAGCCAAAATCACGTAGCAGACGCACTGAACAATCATCACTATTGATTGCATCAATGTTGGCTCGTGTCGTGGTCGTAAAGGACTTATAAGACACGGATGAGGATTTCAAGAACATCTGGGAGCAATATCAGGAGAAGTCAAGCGGGCAGTACTACCGAGCAAATGGATACTTGTTCCACACGAGTTAGTTGTGCGCTCTGAGATGCTCGCTAAGAGAGGCTAGTGTTCCATGGAGGATTGGTAGGACATTTCAAAAGGGACAAGACTCTCACCCTCGTGAGAGAGCATTTCTTTTGGCCCCGACTGATTGAGGGATGTGGAGCGACATGTCAAGCAGTGTAGGATTTGTCAACTGACAAAGAAGAGAGCTGAATGCAGGGTTATACATGCCATTACCAGTACCAGAAGCACCACCGTGAGCAGATGTTAGCATTGACTTTGTGGTGAGGCTCCAGAAGACACAGAGGAACAAGGACTCTGTGATTCTTATGGTGGACAGATTCTTGAAGATGACACATTTCGTACCCTGCCATCGAACACTGGATGCATCTAATATCGCTGATTTATACTTCTGGGAGATCATGAGGTTGCACAGAATTCCCAGGACCATCACCTCCGGCAGAGACGTCAAGTTTTTGAGCCACTTCTGAAGGATCTTATGGAGAAAGCTAGGCACCAAGCTCTAGTTCAGTTCGTCAGCTCATCCACAAATAGACATACAAACAGAGGTAGTGAACAAGAGCCTAGACAACCTTTTGAGGTGCTTCGTGAGGAAGAATATCAAGCAGTGGGATCTTATTCTTGCTCAAGCAAAGTTTGCCTATAACAGAGTTGTGAGCCAGACTATAGGACACACTCCGTTCGAGATTTTGTACGGCCGCAATCCGCTCATGCTAACTGAGTTAATACCACTTATGTCGGCATCAAAGGCCAACTATGACACCGCAAAATAGGTTCACAGATTAAAAAAATCAACGAGGTGGTTGGCAGAGAGATTACTAAGCAGAACGACAATATTAGACCCAGGCAAATAAATCCGGGAAAAAAATGACGTTCCAGAAAGAAGAGCTCGTCTGAATTCGACTGAAGAAGGAAAAATTTCCATTAGGAGCATTCGGGGAGCTTAAGCCCAGAGCAAATAGACCCTTCACAATACTTTCAGAAGCTAAATAACAGTGACTACAAGATCGACCTACCATGAGAATACAATGTTTCGATCATGTTCAATGTTGTGGACCTGACACCGTATTTCGAGGAGCCAGAAGCTTCGACTAATGAGGTCGAAGCTTTCCCAACCTTTGCAGACTGCCACGAATCTAGGGGGCAGCTGGCCGTACGAGCAGCAAGGGAACCAGTTCGACCAATTCCAAGGAGTCTCGATCCAGGCCCCAACTGGACTGAGCGGCATATTGGAAGGGCGACAATGCCGACAACCCTTATCCTATCTTTCCTTTTCTGCTTTTTCTGTATGAAGTCATATATATATACACACACACACACACACACACACACACACACACACACACATATATATATATATATATATATATATATATATATATATAT
>NEWO01000145.1:66593-94923 GCA_003013225.1 Phalaenopsis aphrodite
TGTGTATATATACATATATATATATATATATGTATATATATATGTGTGTGTATATATACATATATATATATATGTATATATATATGTGTGTGTCTATATACATATATATATATATATATATATGTGTGTGTGTGTGTGTGTGTGTGTGTGTTGTTTTCTGGGATTATGATTAGGCTGTTTTTTATTGTTGTTTTCAAATTCGATGTGGAGTTTCCTCTTCCCTTGCTAAGGGTGGTGCTTCGGCTACATCCTACTCTGAGACGGTGTTGTATCCCTCCCAATCTCCTCCTTACCCCCTTTAGCCACCGGCCTACTTCCTCTCTGCTCCCACCAGCCCTCTAACAGCTGGTTGCACCCTTCCCAGTTGGTTGTCCACCTATCCAGCCACCCCTTAACTGTAGCTATCCTTGCTCTCCAGCCCGTCCTACCATCACCCAACACCCTGCCACTTCCTTCCTTGCAGCCTTCCTTGTCCTCCCCTCCTCCGGCCCTCAAAACCATCCACTAACTCCCTTCCCAACCTACAGTATAGCCACCAAACCTTCCCCTTCTTCTTTCCGCTTCGCCAACGCCACCACCGCCCTCAGATCTTCTCTTATGGCCCTAGCCGGAGGTTGTTGTTGTCATTGTGTCATATTTCTTATTTGAGTTGTTTTGTCACCTCGATCCCTTTACTTAATAAATTTTGTTTTCGTTTCCGTTGTTTTGAACTAATTCCGGTATCACATAGATTAAAAAAAAATGTATAGCTAGGTACTCTTTTCAAACTTCTACTAACATTTGCTCGTAAATTTATGTCTCCTCATCTCATGGATGCCTGTCATTCTTGACTGAACCACATAGTCACATCTAACTTATCAAGATACAAGAAAACTAATTTAGTAGAATACATATTAAAATATTTTCTGGCACTTCTAAGAATATCAACATATAAATGCACAAATAGTAGAACAACTGCTTAGACTACTACATGAGCAAAAGAGTAGAAAATCACCGTTCTGGCATTAGAATAATGTGAACCATAATGGAATTTGGGGATGTTGGGATTATCAAAGGTAGAGTACTTCTCTTGGAACTTCTTTAGCCTGTCAGGATTTAGAGCACCAATTGGCTGTATCATAGAACTATAAAAGTCAAACAAAATGCTAAACCAATGGAAGGCAGAAATATTAAAAACACAATTCCCATAGATACCTTTGAAAGATCTCTATAAGAACAAGGATCATCAAGGTTTAATGTTTTAGAATAATAATCTGCCAAGATCCATGGAAAAATAGGATACTGCAGATAATACAGGAAGTTAAGAGTATGAACTGTGAAAAACTCTCAAAAGATCATTAACATAATAATTAGTAAATTAACCTGTGTGATGTCATTGTAACTACGGCCAGCCAAGGTGTTGAGTTCCATTAGATATTCAAAATTGCTAATCTGCGGCAAGAAGTAAATGAAATCATGAATTTGCTTTATCAACTGTAAAATGGCATGCAGACCATAAGGCTTCTTACCTCCCACCTGGCCCAACGATCCATAAGCTGACTTTCTCTATAAATCTGCTCAGGTCTCTACAACAAATTGTGGATATCCACACAGCTATGGTTAAGTTGTACATTAAAATATAAAAAGAGAAAATATTCACAATGGTACGATGCCTCTTCGTCGGGAGTCATTTTTGTCTCAAGGGTCTATAGAAGTGTCAATTTAGTCCCCAGACTCTTTTAAAGGGGGCTAAATTAGTCCTTTCAATCCATATTAAAATAATTTGAGGACCATTTTGACACTTTTAATGACTCTAAAACTAAAATGACCCCATCTAAATAGTCAAGGGACTTTTGGCACTTTACTCGTTAAAAAAGAGTGTTTGAGGCAAAAGAAGAGCTAACCTTTGCTGTGAAAAAGATATCATGCACATGAGGCGGGCGTGCCTGAATGATGCCACGAAATGCATTCTTACATCCTTCAATACTCTGAAACAAATAAAAAATAGAAGCTACTTCATATATGCAAAAAGGGCCAGCTGATACTCTTAACGCTTCAAGTACACATTAATTTCTCTCTAGGTTCATTATTTTCGCATCGTCAAAGTGGTACAAAACACTATGGATCATATGTTTTATTTTGAACTAAATCCTTAAAGAATGTTAGAATATAACCGAGATGATCTTATTAATGCAAAGAGGGGTATAAATATCATTAGAGGATTTAAGGCAGCAAAGAAAAATAAAATATTAATACAAACTAAATAAGAGCAAATCAAAGCAATTAATACAAAATTCTGCATATTAATATTCTAATATTCTAATACTCCCCCTTAAATTGAAGCATGAATGTCAGTCATGTTCAACTTGAATTTGAAATCATCGAACAGTGGTCGAGAAGGTTCTTTGTTAGAATATTTGTTAAGCGGCCACTAGACGACAAAAATGGAACACAATTTTCCCCAGACTCAAACTTTTCCTTAATGAAGTGGTGATCAATCTCAACATGCTTAGTGCGATCATGCTGGACCGGGTTGTGAGCAATACTAAAGGCAGTCTTGTTACACAGAACAATTGGAGGGGAGTGGAGACAATCATACATAGTTCGTGGAGCATGATGTGTAACCAATGTTCTTCACAAATTTTCAGGGATGTGGACTGAAATTTGGCTTTCGTACTGCTACGAGCAACTACAGACTGCTTCTTGAAAAAAGTTGCCCCACACAAATGAGCAGTACTCCGAGGTAGATCGCCGATCATAAACCAACAGGGCCCAAATTGCATCTATGTAAACTTCAATAAAACGATAAGTGTGGCTAGAAAAAAACAAACTTGAGTCCGGTGTGCCTTTTAAATGGTGGAGAATGCGGTGGACAACTTGGAGGTGGTGCTCATAGGGATCATGCATGAATTGACTGACTATCCCAATTACGTGGCATATGTCGAGGCATGTACGGGTAAGGTAGATGAGCACAAGATGTTGGTACTAAGTTTTGATTACAGGAACTGAGTTGGGAACATCAAGAAGTTTTTCATTGAGATCCATCTGGACGGCCACTGGTTTGCATAAGAGAAGATTGCTCCCTGTTAAAAGGTCAATCACATATTTTCGCTGAGATGGACAAATACCTTGAGAAGACCGACTAACTTCCATGCCTACGAAGTACCGGAGAGATCTCAAGTCTCATTTCCAAGTAAGCATTAATTATGCCTTTCAGGGAGATCATTTATTGTGAGTACTATATCATCAACATTAACAATAAGGATAGGTACATTGCCACTAGAGAGTGCCAGAAGAAGAGAGTGGTCCGATTGAGCCAAAGTGAATTCATGGTCTACCACCACTTTTGTGAATTTCCAGAACCAAGCTCGTGATGATTGCTTCAACCCACAAAGGGATTTTTGCAGTCTACATACTTGCCCCTGGGAGGTAGTGAAGTCAAAGATTGGAGGAGGAACCATATATACCTCCTCTATAATATTGTCATTCCAAAACACATTCTTGACATCAACCTGGAATAAGGGTCAATCTAGATTTACTATAAGGGATAAGAGGATCCGAATGGTGTTTGATTTAGCAACTGGAGCAAAAGACTCCTTATAATCAACTCCGCGGGTCTGTGAGTATCCTTTAGCAACCAATCGTGTCTTGTTGCATTCAAAGGATCCATCAGATTTAAACTTGATGCTAAAAATCTATCGGCATCCTACTGCTTTCATGCCTCGAGAAAGATCAACAATGTCCCTGGTATGGTTCTACTAAAGAGCATTTATCTCCTTCATGACGACAGCTTTCCAAGTAAGGTCTGCTAAGTCAACCTCGATATTAGATTGAAGCTAAGGATTGGTTAGGGCCGTAGTAAATGCTTTGTAGGTGGGTAATAATCTGTGAAAAGAGACAGTTTGCCAAGGGATAGAGAGAGCATGTCTGATTGTGTAACTTAATAGAGGAGCTGGCTTCCTCATTTGGATGAGCAGTGCTGCGAATGTTTTCAAGAGGGGATTCAGAGTCCCACAAGGGGTTAAAGAGCTCTAGAGTAGGTGCATCAGAACGAGTGCGTCAAGTGTAGACACAGAAAGTGGGAGCATGTGCTGGTGGAATCAAAGGAAGAGAGGACTCCTTGGTGGTAGGAGAAATCGATGTGAACAAAGAGATAAAGGGTCATTGATGGTATGTGAGGGGGACATCCACATGAGTGGGGTAAGGAACAATGTTCACGAACTCTACTCCCCCTCACCGGAGGCTGAGGTAGGAAAGTAAGGAACACTTTCAAGAAAGGAGGCATCAACACTCGTATAGACCTTATTTGTGGTAGAGTCAATGCACCGATACCCCTTTTGAGTAGCACGGTATTTTAGAAAAACACATTTTACGGGCATAGGATCAAGTTTACTCCTAGTTGGGGACGTGTTCCGGACAAAAGCTGTGCACCCAAATATTTTGGGATCTAAAGTGGAGAAGACCCAATTGTGAGGAAAGCACGAACTTAAGACGACTAAAGAGGTAAGAAAGTTGTGAATTTTTTTAGGTAAACTTCATTGATGAAATAAGTGGCAGTAAGAATGACATCATTCTAGAAACGTTTTATGACATTAGAGTGAAACGTAGTGGGTTAGTAACGTCGATGACATGTTAGTTTTTTTCTCTTGGTTACCCCATTTTGTTGAAGAGTGTCAGTACAAGAGCTATATGCCCCCACTTACCACGACTTCTAATATACTTAAAAAATTCATGACCAATGTCAGTCTGAAGGACTTGAATAGGAGTTTTAAATTGGGTCGAAAAAAGTGTGTTAAAATTTTTGAAAGTGATAGCAGCTTCAAATTTATTATTTAAAATATAGTCTTGTGTCATCAGAGTATGGTCATCAATTAAAGTAAGGAATCACGGTTTATTAGTATAGTTAGGAGTGCGAGAGGATCTCCATAAGTCACTATGAATAAGAAAAGAACGAAAGATGTGTAATTATGGGGTGGATAATGAACATAATTATATTTACCTAACTGACAGGTTTCACATTTGAAATTAGAAATATTTTTATTAGTCAATATCAATAGATACCATTGTTTTAAGTGTTGGAAACAATGATGACCCAAACGACAATGTAACAACATAATAGGACATTCATTGAAAAACTACAACTATTAGGTGGAGTGTCCTCATTCTCCGTGTTTTTTCTCTTGAAAATAGTAAAGTTCAACCCGCTTAGTAGTTCCAATCATCCTCCTCGAACGGCGATCTTGAAAGACACAAACAGCAGAGAAAATATGAGCAACGCAATCAATGTCATTTGTTACTTTACTTGCAGATAAAATGTTACATTTCAACAGAGGTACATTTAACATAGATTCTAGAATTAGATCTGTTGTTAAAACAACAGACAATTTATCAGCAATGAAGACCCGTCAGCAATTTTAATAGTATATTTCCCTGAGCAAGGATAGTATGTCGAGAAAGCTTGAGAACTTCTAGTCATGTGATCTGTGGCATCTGAATCAATGATCAACAGACTAGAAGGGGCAAAAGAAATAAGTATCATAGGATTAGTACCTTGACGAACATGGGAATTCAACAGGTCGAAAGAGAGTGGACCGGATCCAAGCAACTTGATTAAGGGCTCCATTTGACTTTTAAGAGAGTTGGAGGAATATGGATTGTTCTAAGTAGAGGCTGGCGGTACCGTGTTGGATTCAAATGCCGTAGAGAGACCTTGGCAATGGAAGATTTGGCTGAAGGTCTGGATGTAGATTTCCCATAGAGCTTACAACACTTATCACGAGTGTGGTTGGCTTTGCAACAATAATTACAGGTGGGATGACCAACTCGGGTTCGAAAACTATTATAGACCAAGGCGAATGCTTCAACTGACGCAGTAGAAGCACCAAGTATGACAAGTCTTCGGCTCTCTTCATGACAAATCTCAATGAAAGTAGCACGAGTCAAAGGAAGAGGATCTCGACCACGGATACGTCCCAGGACTTCTTCAAGATCTCTGTTGAGGCTAGCCAGAAATTGAAACATGATATCATTTTCTAGAATTTCTGGAAGAGATAGGTCGACAACAGATTCCCAAGTATAGTGATAATATAAGTAGCATTCCATCCATAATGGAACTAGGTCCTTGCAATACTGGGTTACGATCCTGGATCCTTGTCTTGCCTCACAAATTTACTTAGAAAACTCATAGAGTTTGCTTGAATTCCCTTCATCTGAGTAGGTATCATGCACTGCTGTCCAAAGGACGCTTGCGGAAGGAACATATATGATCGGCCAATAGATGTCTCCATTGAGTTAATCAACCACGAAATGAGAATGGAATTCTCCACTTCACAGGCCCCATATGTCGGGTCAGTCTTTGGAGATTCACGAATCATACCAATGAGGTGACCGAATTTCCCACACCCTTTGATGAACAAGAACACAGATTGAGACCGTTAAAGAAAGTTATCGCCGTCAGTTTATGGGTTATAATCAAGAAGTTCATGATGTTTTCATGTCCTCCAATCTGCAGAGGAACGAAGATTGGAATTTATCATCCAGTGAAATAAAGAACATTTAATGATGGCTCAGTGCTGGAAGGGATATTCTAGTTAGCTGGAAGAAGATTTCGGCAGTCATATCAACTTTTCTGGAGAGTCATCAGCCGGCTAGGATCGGACAGGTAAGATCTGATTGGCTCGGAAGAGCTCTAACGGGAGACAGGGACTCCAACAGACGAGAGACAAAACTCCACCGGACGAGGGACAAGACTACAGCAGAAGGCAAGACATATACAGGAGACGGGAAGGCACGACCTAAATGGGAGACGAGAAGGCACGACCTATATTGACAGGAACCTGGAAGTAGGTCTAGCATACAACAAGGAAGCACCGACAACAGTTAGGTTAGAGCGATGGCTCTGACATCATGTTAGAATAGAACAAAGATGATCTTATTGATGAAAAGAGGGGTATAAATACCCATTACAAAATTTACTAGTAAGGCAACAAATAAAAACAGAATAAAAGGGAAAATGAAAGTAAATAAAAGCAAATCAGAGCAATTAAAACAACTGCATATTAATATTCTAATATTCTAATAAAGAACATTCGCGGCCAGCCAACTATCAAAATAACAAATTATATCATAAATGGAATTTTTAAAAAGATAATATAATTTGTACTTAGGAATATATATTCTATCAGGACAGAAATTTACAATTTCAATGACCATTTGTCAAACGGATCATTTCTCCAAGAACTAATTAGTGATTTGACCAATCTCAGATAAATCAATCCAGCATCAAAGATTACGTTCGTAAGAAAGAAACACAATTGCACAGTATGCACTAAAACATACATGTACAACCACCCAAGCCTTTATATAGATGCATGCTCAATTTATCTAAGTGGATATATGGCATGCCATGACACTGTTTTAGGGTCCCTACAAGGTGTTTGAGGATTGGATCTAATAGTAAAATGTTGTAGAAGAACAAAAAAGAGAGGGAAAAGAAGTCGATGAAGATTGGAAGATGAAAAAAATTATGGCTGTTGTCCCAGGTAAAGGCAGCAGGAAACTCAGTAAAAATAGCCGTACGGCTGAGTATGGATGCCAGGGTAATCCACCATAAAGTCCTGAGCAAGCTACAGGCACAACACTTGTGCATTAAAAAGGATCCAACACTCATTTGGGTAGAAAATCAGAGGCACGATCTCTAAATGGCATAAAATCAAAATCAAAGGGGTTCAAACCAGGTTTAACAACATATTTATATCTCGAAAATATAATACCCTGATCATAACTTAAATAAAATACTAAATAGACCGCATAAGAGAGCAGCCAGTTCAAGAAAATAAGAATTCACTGAACCAGCCAGTAACCAAACCAATCTGGACCGGTTCTGGCCATGAATGCGGAGTTTACATCATGCCAGGTAATAATTCAGGCACACACGTAATATCTCCAGGATGTTGAGTATAAGCAGTACTAAGTTAAGGCAACTTGAAAGGAAGAAACAGGTCATGCAGCTCAACATAATCATGAGAGACTAATAAACTACACATGAAACTTTTTAGTCTAGCATATAAGGAAATTGAATGGAAGTTTCAGAAAGATTTTACCCCAAAGTCAAAGAAGTAATTCGATCGATCAGCCATAAAAATTTCCAAAGCACTTCTTCTCACAAAATATCTACAAAAAGCAAACAAATGGGATAAATAAATGAAAGAGATGCATCGAAAAATAATTTAATTCAATGTATTGTGAATAATTTGAATAAAAGGGAAGTTAAAGTATTTTCCACCTAGTTTGAAGGCGTAAGGATGATCAAAATAATTCTAAGATACAAAACAAGATGTCCAAAAGCATTTCAAAATAAATTAAAGAAATGTCATTTCAAAATGGAAAATAGTATGAAGAAGATATCTAATGATTACTAACCTAGAAATATGAAATAAAACAAGGTAGAAACGCATTATGCTTATGACATCATGAAGGCTAAATTGAAAAACACCGCATCTGTAGCCTTCAAATGAAGACAGAAATACCTCTTCAAAATTCTATAAATGAGTTTCTGATAAATTTTAATTTACTTTTAGGTAGCATGACATGCAAGATATTGAAGATGGTCAGATTTTTATCACAACCTTCTCCAAAAAATTTTATGAAGGGTTGAGATGGACCAACTTCTGTCCTTCCCTTGTTCCTGGTTTTGGGCAGAAGCAGCCAAGCTTTCGGCTATGGATTCATCGGCAGTATGCACATCAGCAATGAAATTTATTCTCTTAGTTGTGATCTGGAAAAAGGAAACAATACAAAATTTAGAAAACCATAAATCCCATACTTAGGAATCTAGTTGCTGTTACCAAAAATAGAGAAATATACAAGTAACATGCATGAATACAGCGTTTAAAGAAAAGAAAAAAAATGCAAAAGCTGAAACACAAATTGTTGGAAAACTACAGTAATCCATCAAACAGATAGCTTAGGATAAACAAAAATAAAAATATTTTAGCAATTAAAAATGAAGAATGTTAGATAAATAAAACGAGTTCTTCAATGACACTAACTGAAAAGAGTGTAAAAAATTGATCACATTTGTGAGATTCAAGTACGAAATTTGAAGGATTAACCTGAAACACAAGACAAAGGAGCCAATTAATAATATGGCATGGCATGAAAAAAATTTAGGCCATATTTAGAAATTTTTTGTTTCCTTCTTTTTTTCCTTTTTGTTGCTTTAAATTTCACGTAAAATAAAATAATGTTTGCATGTTTTGCTCATTCGTTGTTTTAAAATCAGAAAATAAAAGATAAACTTGGAATGAAATTTTAAAATAAAAGTTTCCTATAGTTTAACTAAGATGATTAATTATTTAATAAAAAATAATCACATCCAAGTTTCGATTATGCAAACTAAACCTGATTTTAGCACTAATTAATCTGTCATGATCATAATCACTAATTACTAATTAATTTCTTAGGCTAATCCAATCCTAAACATACATACTTAGTCAAATATTTAATTAGAGTTTAAAAACTTAATGACATTAACTAAAACTGTAATTACTTCCTAATCAACTAGAATAAATGGTTAAAGACAACATAAAATTCTTAACTAATTACTGTATTAAATCAACTTATCATAATTAAATACTGCCATACCTTTCATGATAAAAATTAAAATCCTAATTAATCTTTAATTAGCCTGACTAAAAGATTCATTACAAATTACACTGGTCTTTTATGAATTAAATATTAATTAAAATCTTATTTACCATAAATAAAAATTAAATCAAAATTAATATTTACATACAAATCCAAATTAATACATAATTAACTATTCTTGCTACTTAATAAATTAATTAATTATTCTATGTCTTATTACTACGATTACATAATAATAAACTAAATGACCATAGTTAAACTTCCGATAATCCCTAATTCTCTTTTTTAATAAATAGTTATAAAGAATTATTTTAATAAATCATTGGAATAGTTGATTGTCCCATACCTAATTAAAAAAATTAAACATTTATAAAACCCGATATTAAATATAGAATTAAGGGGCCGTTTGGGATCAATTTGTATTTTATTTTATTTTATTTATGTTTTGATTTAAAACAAAATATATTTGGCTATTTGATTAAAGAATGATTGTTTTTAAAGATACTCAAACTAAAAGTTGTTTTGATTGTTTTAAAAAATATGTTAATTTATTTTTAGAAAAAAAATAAAACATGTAAAAAAACATATTAAACAAACAAGATTTTTAAAATAAAAATAAAAACAAAAAACAATTGATCCCGAACAAGCTATAATTCATCACTGATTTGTTTTATTAATATTTGATTAGCATAATTAGTATGCAAATATCTTAATTAATCTAACTAGTCCAAACAATCACTAAGGGCATATTAAAAAAAAAAGGTGAATATGCTCTTTTAAACATTTTCACATTTTTTTAAACAACTCATTTTTGCTTCTAAATATAAGAAATGAAAATATGGTTCCCAAACCAGTTTTCCTTTCAGTTGAGTGAATGTTCAAAAAATAAGGAAAGCGATACAATTCAAACATGGCCTCAATTTTAATCAAACAAAATGCAATAGCCATAAGAGCTACAATAGGTGATCAGAGGCCGTCAAAAGCAAGGTATTCATTCAAATGTATTGCTCATTAAAGGCTGCAACATAAAATGTAAAGTCATAGATTTATTCCACAGGTCGCACCTAGAGAAAATTATCAGCTGAGATAGATGTTGACCTCATTTTTAGCGAGGTCTAGTTTTCTTCTTAGGGTTCCCTTTGCTTATCTTAAAGCCCTAGTAGTAGGACCCACCTCATTTTAGAAATATAAACTACTTCTTTACTCTTTTGGAGTTATGCATGTGTGGTTCTTGACCTCTAGCACTTAGAATGTTGAAACCAACATGAGGAAACTCAAAGCGAGTTCCTATAGGACCATTAAGCCCTAGTATTTTCTTATGCACAATTTACACCTTCGCACGCGCAAACTTCGAAATTCAGACAGTTGACTTGTTTAATTATCGCAATTTACGACATTTACGCCTTTTTAAATGTTGCATAATTAATCGAAAAATAAATAAAATTTTGAAATGATCGACCACAAGCCTGAAATTTGAAGAAAATCGAATTCGACGCATTTTTTACCCAATTGTCGACGAGATTGTCCGAACAACCCCGCATGACGAAACGGAGTGCGTCGTTGCATTCATAACGTCGAATTCACCTATGAATGACACCCATTTTGATATGGTTCTGTGCACGAGCAAATAGTAGACGAGTTGCGAAATTTTAATATTAAACTTTTAAAAAAAAATAGAAAATTCATTTTACCCAAATTCCTAACCTAACTCACGCACACTCCCACCCGAACTCGCCCATTTCCTTCGAACCGAGCCCAATCCTTTTCTTCCTGATCGAGAGCCCTAGTCGAGCCTGCCCCTTCTCCCCTTCTTCGGTCGCAGCCCAAGTGAGACCCTAGGGCCGAGTTTGCTCCAACGAACTTCTCTTCTTCATGTGGCTTTGACCTTGACCTCGAGGTCCCCTCCCTCATGCCCAACGAAAAGCTTCCACATGCTCCCTGCACCACCTACCCGCCACGCTCCCCCTGCGACTCTTGTCGCTTCCGCCCCGTCTCTGTCGCGATTGACTCACCGACCTGGTAAGTGAAGGTGGCTACTTCCTCCCTTCTGGGCTATAAATACCTCAATTGGGGAAGGGTTTTGGGTTGTCCGAAATTTTAAGGAGAGGGGAAATGCTGCTGAAATTTTTCAGGGGCTTGTTCTTGCATTTTCTTTGGGTTCTGCCCCATGAGGTAACTCTTTTCACTCCCTTAACCACTCTATCTTCTTTTTTTGCCCGATACTCCTTGCTTGGTTGCTCGATACTGTTGTGGATTCCTTGGTGTTTTGTTGTCTTGCTCGGTCTCTTTTAAAAAAAAAAGAAGAGGAAGTTTCTGATTTTGACCCTAAAGAGTTGGTGAATTTCAAGTATGTGAGATTTCTTGGCCGTTATATCAACAAGTTTCCATGACAGTAATCCTACTAGTTTAATCGCTGCACACCTCTACAAGTATGGGAAACTGATGTATTTGAGCCTTGGATGCTACGAAAAGTTTTGACCAGAAATTTTAGTTCACCAAATCTTAGATTAAATTGCTAGTTCTTTTTATTTTCTGGAAAGTTCACATACTACTCTTCTTTGAATATTTACATATGAATTTCAAAAAAAAAAAAAAAAGAGGAAAGTTACATGCTGCTCAAATTCCGGAGATTTACATGTACACCACCCAATTCCTTCATATTTATGTCTATAACATTTGGATTTAAATGTGAAGTTATAGATTTGGCTGCAGATTTGAGGCCTTCAAATGCTATTTTCTTTGGGTTGTTTTGTTGAAGGTTTAGAAAAGTTTAAATGCTACCTTTTGGGCCGGTTTTGTTGGTTGTGTGTGTGTGTGTGTGTGTGTGTGTGTATATATATATATATATATATATATATATATATATATATATATATATATATATATATATATATATATATATATATATATATATATATATATATATAAAGAGGTTAAAGAATGAGGTGTTCATTTTGCTTGGTTACTCGTTATTCTTACTTGGTTGCTTGATTAATTGTTAAGATGGTATCTTTGAGTACTTGTGCTCTAATGTGTTCATAATCGTTTGTCGAGTTTATCTTGACTGCACTTAGTGTACTTATCCTTGAAAGTTTAGCTTAATTCTCTTTTGAGACGGATGATAAGAAGTATGATGGTCATTTCACTTTTCTTTTATTGTCAACCATGCCATTTTAAAACTCCGGGCATTAAATTCAATTGATAGTTCTTTTGTAGCTTTAGTTAACTTTGTTGGTTGATCCATAAACGTTGGTTTAGCTGGCATGCTTTTCTGAAGAACTACGTTTGATACGAATGAATGAAATAGTGCATTATGAACTCGGTCTTAATGTTGATCCGACCTTGAGCATGCTTTCTGTCAAGATTGGAGTTTATGTTGTTGTTATTGCTATTGAATTGCAGCAAGGTGAAGTTTAGCTAATCCAGGATTTGTGGATGGTAAACGTTGATTAAGTGGATATAGGCTATTTATAGAGGTAATGCATTATATGTTTTGTTGTGGTCAAAATGTCATTACATCATCACAGGTTTAGGGTCATTTGGTGCGGTGGCGTTTTGAAAACGGACCTGGTCTGTTTGGGTAAACTGCATTTTGGCAGCTTATGCGTTTTCAAAACGCTGAAAACAGTATTTTCACAGCGCACTTATCTAGGTGCGGTGGCAGCTTTCTAGCAGTTGTCTGACTTTTCCAAAAAAATAAAAATTTGTAATAGCCACCGCACATAGCTTATCAGCAGATTATTTTTAATCAGCTTATCAGTAGATTATTCAATAAGCTGCAGCTGCCCCAAACAGACCCTAATCTCATGCATTTTAGACTTAACTTGCTTCTAGGAGCGTTGTGCCCAAACAGTACATTTGGCATGTAACATCTAATCTTACCTTCAACCTCATACTTTCATTTGTTTATGATGCACATAAGACAGAACTTGGAATTTATGTTGTCGGCTTTGCTAATGATGCAATGTTGAGCCATAATTACAGCTGTGGTTATTTAAACTGTTAGTAAGAAATTTTTTTGGTTTCTCGATAGATTGGCAGCATTTACTTACATACCACTCAATTCTTATATATCGAATAATTTACATGCATGGGCTAATTAGGGCTGCAGTTTTCTGCCCTATTTTGGTGAGGTTCGGGCTGCTAGTTTCCCTATTTTTGGTCAGATTTGGGCTGCAGTTTTCTGCCCTGTTTTGGCGAAATTTGGGCTGTGGTTTTGCCCTATCTTGGTGATATGTAGGTTGCGGATTTTGGCTTGTTTTTTGGCTAATTTGGGCTGCCGGTTTGCCCTGTTTTGGTGAGGTGTGGGCTGCGGTTTGGCCTGACTTTGGGTGTTTTCTCTGCTGCACGTACATACCATGAAATTCTTATATGTTTACATATCTATTACATTTTGGAATCTTGGGACAATGAAAATTTCAAAAGAGACTTTTTTTTCGTGTCACCGGATGTTGGAAATGGTTTTGAATGCAGTTTTGAGGGCAGATTCATCCTTTACTACTTTTCTATTTCAAATGAATCAATCCTTCCTGTCTCTTATCCTATTTTTCTTCTTTTCTTTTCTTGTTTCTTGGTTTGATTTAGCTGCTTATGTCTAAAGTATAAGTGCACATATATAGCCAGCTATATATGAAACATCAAGCAAGGCAGTCAGTAGGACGGTTTCGGGATTTAAGAGCAATGATTGTGAGAAATTATAGCACATTCCTGACTCGGTGACTTTGAGAGAATGAGGGATTGACATTACTGTCTCTCTAACACTTGGTAAAGAGTTACCCCTTGCTTTTACAGACAGTTGAAAGTTTCAGCCTAACAAATATGACTAACTCATCACGCACGCACGCACACACACACATGATTAATTAAAAAAATTCTTTTAAGTGATGACAAATCAAAAATCTCTTTTGAAAAATGAAATCCTTCATGAATATGAATATTTTATGGAAAATTCACGGGTCAGTCAAATGAATCAGGTTAAGAATTACTATTTTCTGTGACTAGTAGGCAGACAACTTTTTACTTAGTGTTGGATCACATATACATGGTGCTGACTGTTTAATTAGAGCCCCAGGGTTTTGATTTAGACTCAGGGTCCTGATTCTGAGTCCACCCTGGCCTGAGTGCTTACGGTTTTCTTCGGTGTTCCGTGCATTTTTCACAATTTTCTTTGAGTTTCCGTGGGACACTCCCAGTTTTTGTTCGACTCTTTCATGAGATGCATTCTCACTTGTTATTTTGCACATAAATGCATGTTTACCCTGCTAATCAAATCATCTGCTATATTTGTTTACTTCTACTTGGAACACTAATCCCATTTGTAAGAGCAGCAGATCCGCTAGGTACATAGATTTATTTTATGTTTATAGCATTTTATTGTCTCTACTGCACATTCTACTGCTCTTATTTATTGTACATTTACTATTTTTTATTTATTGTTGTTTTCCTTTACTGCACCTCCTATTGTTTCATTTATGTGTATTATACCTTTTAGAATAGGAGGATAGTAGTCTAGTTTTATAGGAGGTATCCAGCAGCAGACCTCCGACCCAATAAATGTATGTACATTTAAACATAAACTAAACCTGAAACTCCTACGACGTGGAGCTTGGACTTAACATCATGGGTAGCACGATAATGATGTACAAAAAAACAACTTCGAGAGAGCAAACAGTTCAACAACAACAAATCTTTCCATAGAATTAAACAATAAGCCATAAAATTTCGAGTTGGTCCGTCTAACGTGATATAAAACCTCACCTTATATTTTAAGTTTTCGCACAGTCATGTTGTGTAATTTAAGCCATATACTCGTTTTAGATTTCGAAATCAGCATCTAATGCGAATTAAACATTCATATCTTTCAGGCTATTTGTATGATTGCATCATGCAAATGTAAGTTTAAATAATAAAACCAACAGGTTGAAACATTAAATATCATTTTCTCAAAATTGAAGTCAAACAATAAAATAGTTTAGAAAGTCACTGAGGTTCCCCTCAAGATCTGTGACATCCCCCACTTTTCTTTCCTTTGATTCCAGAAATAAATGTTCCCGTTTGGTCATATTCCCCACTTGACTTTTCTATGTTCAATCTTAGAAACCTTAAACTTTTAATTCATGAAAATAGTTACCTCTGATCATCATCGAAAGTTCTCTTAAGTAACTTCAGTCATTTGAGAGGTAATTATTTATAAGGGCTTCCGTCTACAAGGAGCTTTAAAAAATCCATGTAATATAAACATTATCTAATCTTCCATATTAGATAGGGAAACTTGTCAGCTTATATAAAAAAAAATGGTTTGCGGACCAGACGGATGTTATAAATTCTGTAATTTATTTAATCGAGTCTCACTATCAAGTAATATGCATACTCCTCGAGATAGGTGTGTTACTTGTGTTGTTGTGCTCGATTACTTTAACCTATAAAATGAATGAGATCTATCTAGTCTCATTTTTCAAAATTTAAAATATTATTTTCAAGAAAATCAATATATATATATATATATATATATATATATATATTGAAAAAGCCTAAGGGCTAATTTATTAAAACGGAAAAGATACAGAAAAATTGTATGAGAGAGCTTAAAAGAAAACTCAACTCACACAGTACAACACAGACAAAACCCAAATAAAACAAAGATACATAAAGATACAAAATCAAAAAGCCACCAAAGGCCGCAGAAGTGCTAGGGACGTCGCACTTTAGTCCTCTCTCTGTCTCTAGTTCTCGGAATTGAGCCTGCTAACAAATTAGTAAGGTGAGTGTCATTACCCGAAGTAACCAAAGTATCATCCATCAGATTCCTGAGCTCAAATAGGTATCCATTCTTCCTCTTCCTCTTCGATGTGTAGACCTGTCATTCATCATCCGATGATTGACTCATTTGATCAAAGATTGTTCCAAAGTTGGTTGGACATGTGTAGGTTGTTGCACAACCTGATCTCCATGAACCTGAGTCATAGATACAATTTGTTTGACCTGATGAGGTGGTAGTGAAACAGTAGAAGTATTGCAACCTGTCATAACAGTGATAGGTTCTAGGGCAAGTGGGGTCTGAAGAATCTCCCTCTCACCCATGATAGGAGATTCCAGAGACAGCTGAGTGGTTGTAATATTGTCTACGAGAATAGTGACGTCTTCGGGGGCATTCTTTTGATGATCAATATTGTCAATAACTTGGAGTTGATCATGAGAAAATGAAATCACTCTCTGGCAGAGCAATGATCTTTTTTGGTCTGAGGTGTGGATGTAGATGGTGACATTGAGAACTGGAGTGACCAAACATACAACAGTATGAACAATACGAAGAAAAAGGCCCAATCATTACCTTTTGCCAATACCCATGATGTTGTGTGTCCAACCAAATTTCCTCACAAGCAAATGAAATGATGTCTCTTTCAATAAGTACTCTGGCTTCTGATAGAAGGGAAAGATTAAAAGTAGAAATGTCCGTTTTGAGTGGCTTACTATAAGCTGAGGCAATAACATACAAAACTTTTCGAGTAAAATAATTAAATTTCAGACCAGGGAGGCGAATCCAAATAGGAATGATCGGAGGTTACGTCTGAGGGTCAAAATCCACAAACCATTTCAGAATCTTCATTGCTTTGTTATCAATCTAGATTATCCTTCTAGAAAATAAACGCGTGTAATCCTCTTCATTATTAATTTGTACGAGAATGTGTCGTCCATCTAACAGTCCAATTTTTCACTCCCCAACTAGGTGCATAAGCTCAAATTCTTTACGAATCAGCTCCATTTTGGGATGATCATACAGAAATTTCCCAACTAAATTCAGTCGACAGAAGGAAGCAAGTTGAATACATTCAGCTTCTGCAAAAAAAATGGCAAGCTTCCCATTTTTCCTTCCAGGTTTCTTGATATCCTCATCTCACTCAAACGAAAGAGGGAAAAAACACGATTTTGGTGTACCTGAGACGGCGTTGACACCAGCAAGAGCAACAACATACAATCTGTCCGAAGCCATCCCCAATAGATGGAGTTGTGGCGTTAAGAACAATGAAGAAATCAATGAAGAGCAAAGTCAGAATCCAGAAAGTCTAAATCCATAAAACAGGGAGCTGGAGCGGAAACCTATAACATATGCCTTATTCTTAAGGCCAAATCGCAGAAGGGGCGCAGAAGCGGACGACGCCCTGCGGAATCACGTTCGAGTAGAGCGGCGACGACGAGCGGCGGCGAAGGAGATGACGCAGCCGCCGAATCCAAAGCAGCATACGATGCGAGAAGCCGACGAGGAAGGTTAAGCAAAGACGACGACAGAGATATCGAAGCAGACGCTAGGGTTCGCTGTGAGGCAAAACCCTAGCAGAGCGGAGACGGGTGGTAATATATATATATATATATATATATATATATATATATATATATATATATATATATATATATATANAGTTTACATACTAAAATTATATATATATATATATATATATATATATATATATATATATATATATATATATATATATATATATATATATATATATATATATATTAAATTAAATCAAAATTACATTTTATATTTTTCAAAAGAAGAGAGGAATTTTAACGGCCGACAATACACCAACAAGCATAAGATGTTAACAAAATTTTCACCAGTTATAGCACAGTTTATCATCTCATGAAGAGCTTAGGTGGTTCTGAAAATCAAATTGAGGCAAGAAGAAAATAAACAAGACTTGAGCAATAAGTTGACAAACTTACTTGGAATGTTCCACATACAACCTTCAATGGACGAACCATTAGTGAGGGTAGTTCAAAAATAATTCTTTCATCAGTTTCACCGGATATATACTCGGGAGCAAGTACTGATGCTGGTTGAACCAAAATTTCATCCACAGGAGCCCAAGGATCTCTATAAACCAGTTCACCATCTAATGAATGGACATCAGTTGATGGCACAGGATGGCTGTCTGTTTTATCGTCTGAAATAAAAGATCGAGGCAGATCTTCATTCTCATTTCCTTCTTCCATTAGCATAGCTTCAGGTTTCACGATGATGGAAGTAAAAAGGTCATTAGTTACTGAATACCGTTGAACATATGATTCTTCCATAGATTTATGCTGTATGTCATCTTCATAAAAGGCAGCTCTATGCAAATAAGAAGATTTTTTGTAGCATCTTTTCAGAAATCTTCTCATCCTACAGGAATTTTCTATGGTATCTAACTTCCAAAATGCCTGCACATAAAACAATTAATGTTGGAAAAGCTCATTAATCATCATCTTTATATGGACAGTGTTGCTACATCTGAAATTAAAGGAAAAGTAATTAAGAAAGAACATTGTAGCTAAATAGTAATCTAAATTCATCAAAACTGCACTTACTAATTTGGCACTGCCCAATTGATCTCCAAAGTGCCCAAAAAGTTGATTCATTTCGAGTAGACAATAAACAAGTTTTCTCCAGGCTTGAGCTCCAGTGCATACACGACATCTATCTAACATATCCACTTGCTCAAGTCTCTCCATCTGCAATATATTTAGAAAGTTGAGCATGCTTTGATAAAAAATAACACTATGAAACAAACAATCCTGCCAAATTACCTCTATCCGCTGCATGTTTCTTGCTGTAGCAAAACTCGTCACAAGAACTGCCACATATTTATAGCAAAGAGCAGAAAAATCACGGTTAGAAACTGATTTTGAATCAAAAGGTTGGAGGCACTCTGTCCAAGCAACACCCATGGCTTCCACAATATTCCACCTCTTTGAACGCTCAAGATCACTTGCACTCCTCCTCTGAGCTGATGTGGCCATTGCAACAGCACTAAGCCCTCTCCCAGCACCAATCTTTGAATTGCGCTCAAGGTCTCTTGCAGCTGCCAAAGCAGCAGCTTTAGCGGCTGCTTTGTCCTTGGGCATAGGTGGAAGCTTATTGGCCATCTCAAGAGGCTTTTGGAAACTTGAAAAAGCATGCAGTCTAGCCGACTTGCGTTCAAACAAGGATGTTTCACGTCTATATGGTGTGTTTTTAGAAGTTGGGGTCGTTTCGCCACCGGAGGCACCAGCAGCAATCATGGCCAAAGCCATAGCAGCTGGAGGCGATGCAAAAACAGCAGACCAACCTGGGGTTATCATCGCAAATGCAGCCTGTATAGATAAGGGAAATATTGTTAAATTCTGGAGATGCCACAAAACAGAATAGGCTCCCCCTCTTTTGTCTCAAATGACATTCGAATTGAGAGAAATTACAAAAACTTCAACTCTTATTAATCAGGTTACTTTGAATATCAATTCCCACAAGTTGCATCTATCATTCAGTCCTCAATTTCATCCAGCCTTTTTTAATTCCAAGTGAAATTTCGATGATAGGCTAGAGATTGAGACGTTAATTATAGGTGGATAAACTTTAAATTTCAAAAATGGATATGTAGCATATAGTCAAAATTTTAGCTTGCACTTCAATTTTTAAATTTTACTGACATTGTCAGATCTTTGATGTCATAATGAAATCAATTGCTCCGTACAGGGAAACTAAATACATTGGACAAGTTACCCGTAAAGTTATTCTAAAATTTTAGCCCTGCCACATGGAAATAGCAGCGGGGACATCACACTCCCATAAGCGTAGGATAAAAATATCCTTTAAATAACTATAACAACTAAGTCAATGACATACATATTTGAGATTATAGAACTTTAGGGATTCACAAATCAAATTTTAAAGTCCATGGAATTTGGGATAAGCTATCTTGTGGATTTACAAGGAGGTGGGTTCACCCAAGCTTGCTTCTAGTCACATCTAGGCATTGGTTAAAAACAGACTGAAACAATTCAATTATTAAGGCTTGTATGGAATCAATTTGATTTTTCATTTGTTTTTGTTTGTTCTTTTGTTTTTTAAAAACATATTTGTTTGGCGTGTCTTTTACTTGTTTTTATATTTTATTTTAAAAAAAACTTAACTTATTTTTTAACAGACTCAAAACGACATTTAGGTGTTTTGAATGTTTTCAAAAACAACAATATCTAAATCAAACATATTTTGTTTCAAATCAAAACTTAAACAAAACAAAATAAAATTTAAAAATAGAAAATAAAAAACAAAAAACAAAAGTACATCCCAATCGGCCCCTTAGTTTTTGGAAGAAGATTATTAACTAGGTTACTCGGATCCAAACATCTAAGAAATGCATCTGATCAACTTTTATCCAGAATATAATCCCAGATCCAGATCATACAGATGTAAGGCAAAGTAGTTAAGCAATTAGTCCCAGCAATTTAAAAATTAAAAAGCCAAGGAAACATGGGTAGTGTTTGAAACCTTTGTATAGGGCTGAGAAAAAATATTTCTTCTCTTACAAAAAGGCATAAATTTATAAATAGGTACCAGCATCTAAATATCTAATGTATCATTGGATATTATGTTAAGTTTTTTGAGTTGAGGTTCAAAAACAAAGGACCAATCTAACAACCATTGGTTAAGACCAACATTTCAAAGACAGAAGATATTTCAAAAAGTTGAGATCCCATGATCCACCAACCATTACTTACATCCCCAAATATAAGTAATTTGCCTTTAAAATAAATGCAATTAACACAACCACCAAATAGGCTTTAAATGATATCACAAATTTTGAAAAAAAAAAAAAGTAAATTCCTTAAATCTACTTGCTTGGAGTCTATGATAAAACTTTAGGATAACCTCCGTACAAGATATGATCACCTGAATAGTCATTCAAAGAAACGGTTTCATTCAGAATACTAAATCTAATAACAAAATCTGTAGGACAAAATGATCTGTGAATTGAATCAACTTATGCACCTATGTAATGAAAACAAAGAAAGTAAAACAGCAGGTATAATTGTCACCTCAAGAGGCAATGCATCAGCGGACAAGGCATGATTATCAGCTGTGAGAGGATTTTCAATTTCCGATGATGTAAGCTCATGAATACCTGCCAAAATGGGTCGCCACCTCCTTAGAACAGCAACAAAAGGCGGTAAAATTGCTTCTACATATTGTTTTCGGATAGGTTTCCTGTCCCTACCAATGGCATGCCATACCTGCATCATCAGAATAGCACAATATAATCTTCTTCGTAATACTTGTTTATGCAAACAAGAAACTGTCACAATTACGAAGCACGTGAAAATAATGATATTTTTTGTGTGTAATAAAATTGGAGTCAACCCATAACTCAAAATCACTTGGGTTATATTCCCAAAAGGCTGCCTTATAGTTTGTATATGTAATCAAAATTTAAGAAAGCAAGGGCAAGTCCGTTTATCAGCAGCTAAACGTTGTAAGCAATTAGTATCAAGAAGAAAAGCAAAGTTAACTTCAGATCATTACATTTTATCATTTGCTTTATGAATATATCTGGAAAAGAAAAGGGAAAACTATTCTTCACTTATCATCATTCTCTCACAACCCTATAGTGTTAATTTTATGAAGAATTTTCTCTATTTGTTTCTTGCGAAGGAAACGTGTGAAGTTAGTTCCAGCATACAAGAAATCTTCTTTTAGAACTTCTAATCATATTTTGGACCGACCTACATAATTGCAAGTTCACGTAGGTTACTATTTCTTTGATCAGTTCCCTCAAGCATGTTGTGGACTGTGGAGCCTTGGATGCTACTGGGTAAAGGCGTTATTAGTGAAGGAGATAATGTCAACATCATCAACTTACTGAGAAAAACTATGAAAGCCCGCACCTAGCGAACCAGACTACATGACAGCCTATATTTTATTTTTTTCTTTTACTCAGTTTAGACAGGTTAGATTTCAGCAAATTCACAAGGAGCTCAACAAAGCAGCACACATTTGTGCCCAACTGGAATTACAGACTTCTTTTATTTTGATGCACTTTGACTAATCCCATATTCTTTCTTCTGTTCTTAGGGATGATGGACGACATTTGGCACACGCCTAATGTCATCTTTTGTCCTTTTTTTATATTTTGACATTGTAATGCAATATCCACACATTCAAGGCAATTTCTATCTAGCTATGTTTTTTACATTTGGTTAATTTCTCAGTTAATATTCTAGAACTGCATCCTCAATATATGCTTCTCCAAAACTCTTATGGATTCTCTCACACACTCTTCTAATTTTGAAAGTATATCCATCTTAGAACCCCAATTTATGTTATATTCAGCTTGCTGCAAATTCATTAACAAAAACAAAAGCGTCAAAGTCAAAAGATTTTCTATTTATCACCAGGGAATCCACCAAAAGTAGTTTTTACATAGCATACAACCCAGAATTTAACAAATTTTGTGGGTTCGCTATGGTCAACTTGGATCAAAATTCTCTTGTTAAAGCTACCAGGTTTCACTGGTAAACAATATTTACTTTAATCTACCAAACCTCAAAATTAATAATGAGAATGATGGTACTGCCACGCAAAACTTGGCCAATATTCATAGCATGCAAATGTATGTATATATATATATATATATAACTAGAGGAAGAGGCAGGACTAAACCGGTTCGTCCCTAGCTATTTGTTTTCTGCATGTTTTAAATTCAACCATTAACTTATGAATCTCCCACATAATTCCTAACAATGCCCCCACAACCACCTCCAGAGACATTCTAACTTCCATCAGTATTAATTTTAAACCAACCTGCTGGAGGTGGGTACCATTTTACTAAAATAGGAGGATGAAGGGGCCTCCTCCCCTCCAAATTCGTATGCCCCAAAGCAAGAAAATAATTGATGCCCGAAAAGAAATATTTTTTGGGATTCCCCAATCTCCATAATTTATTAATGTAAGAGATGATATTAGAGATAACCATAGTATTATGAATCACCTTTTCTTCATGAATAGTGTCATTCCTTGCCATCCATATGAACCAACAAATAATATAAGGATAGATTTATCAAAAGTGTTTCCTCTTACGTTCCGGATTGCACCTCAAAGAGGTAAGCATGAGGTTCCTCTCCGGAATAATAATGTTACCAAATCACAAACCGGTCATTTTCCAAACAAATAAAGAAAAAGGGCACAAAAAGAAGATATGCTCAAGAGTTTCCTCCGCCGAATTACACAAGCAACAGCGGGAGACAATTCTCAAACCTTTCATCTTCAGGATGTCATCGCAAGGTAAAGTTAAGTGAAAAATACGCCAAGCCAAAAAAGACATTGACGGAGTTAAAGCTCAACTCCACACATCTTGTCCCCAAGGGATGTTATGAAAGTTATACCGAGAAACATAAATAGATTTGGTAATAGAGCTAGCCAAGGGTAATTTCCAAATAGAAGTATCATGCATATGAGGAGCAATAGGAATGCTGGAAATGTAGTTGGCTCCCTCCATCCCCAATAAGGTAGTAAGAAGAGGAAGATTCCAATGGCCATCAACTCAAGTGTCAGACACTTTGACATTGGAAAACTTAGTATCCCTCAACTGAAGAGAGACATGTGACCAACAGTCATGCCAAAAGGAGAGATTTCCAAAACCCACATCCCAAAATATGAAATTTTTCGCCCAATTCCTAACTAAAAGCTGTCTCTTCCACATGGAGTTACCGAGCCTCCAAGTGATCAAAGCAGGATGAGAGAATCAGCAATATTTCCCATGCATGAAATTGGCCCATACGGACTCATTTTTCCTGAAATTAAATCATTGCTTAAAGACATTAATATCAGCGATATGTTGAAAGGATTTGAAACCCAAACCCCCAGCGCTAAAAGGTTTGCAAACTTCCTTCCAAGGAAGCCATCTTCTACCAGAGTGATTTCCCAGCCAAAGAAACTTATTAAATCATCTTTCAAGATTCAAAATAGTATTTTTTTTTAGTTGGAGCACTTGAAGAGTGTATAGTGGAAGGGAATGAAGGATGCTCCTAAGGAGTGTAATACGGCCTCCAAAGGATAGGAAATTATTTTTCCAATCCAAGATTCTTTTCTGAATCTTCTCTACAACCTCATCAAACTGTATCTGTCTTTTTCGGCCCTTAAGAAGAAAGACCCTCAAATCTTTAAGTGGAAGGGTAGAGAACGAGAAACCCGTATAATTGGCAATCCATGAAGTATTAGATCGATTAATCGTGTTCCTCAAATATATGTTGCATTTACTAGCATTAAAAGAGAGGTCAGAAACAGATTGAAATCCAACCATTAACTTATGAATCTCCTTCACCGTGGACTTGCTTGCATTAGAGAAAAGAATCACATCATCCGCATAGGCTAAGTGAGATACCATCATATTAGACTTATGAGAATATTGCAGCTTTGAATTCTGCCTAAAAAGGTTAAGCATTCTGGAAAGATGATCAAAAATGAGAATAAAAATGTTCGGGGATAAAGGATCACCCTATTTAATCCCATGGCCCGCACTAAAAAAACCACGAGAGTGGCCATTAATAAGAATGTTGTACTTGTTGCAATGAGCCAAGAAGTTATGAGCTTACAAAACTCCTGAGAAAAACCACGGGCTTTAAGAATATTCAAAATAAACTCTCAGCTAATAGTATCATAAGCCTTGCGAATGTCCAGTTTAGTAATCATATTGCCACCTCTACATTTTTTTATCAATATCAAGAATAAGCTCCTGAGCCAGCATAATATTATCAATAATTCTCCTCCCCTGAATAAAAGCAGATTGATTCAAAGAGATTAAATTGTGGAGGTGGGTTGTAGGCGTTTGACCAAAATATTGCTAATCACCGTAGAAATCACAGAAGTTAAAGAGATTGGTCTGAAATGATCCCACGAGCTTTTTTTAGTATTCTTAGTGATGAGAACTATAATAGCAGCAGAGAAATAATTCTCAAGGGTTTCCCCTCTAAAGAAACACTGGACAGCCGAAACCGCATGATCCTTAACAATAGTCCAGCATTTAATATAGAAAGTAGAAGTGAAACCATCAGGTCCCGGAGCTTTATTACAGTTATGTCATGCAGGGTAGAGTAAACTTCCCCAGCCGTAGGAATGCCACAAAGATCAATATCCCCCATACGATGACAAACATCATCAAATAAAAAAGCATCAACATGAGACTTCAGGCATCAACAAAATGCCTAAAGTCTCATGATACTCAAATAATTTAGAAAAGTACAGAACAACATTCTCCCCAATGTCCTCATCCCCAGTAATCCAGTTTTCGTCGTTGTTTTTAATTCTCACAATGAGGTTATTAGCTCTTTTCTGCTTAATACAAGCGTGGAAATACTTGGTGTTTCTATCACCCTGAGAAAAATGAGTGTCTCTCGCTTTTTGTTGGAGCAACTCCTCCTAAAGAGAGGCTTCAAACAACTCTTTATTAGCATCTTGTAACTCTTGTAAGATGTCATCGGTGTTCTCATCAAGACCCTGAAGCATATTCAACCTTTGTTCGGCTTTTCTGACTCTAGCATGAACATCACCAAATACATTTCAATTCCAAGCCCTTAAAGCAGCAGCCACCCTTTTATGTAATTTTCAAAGAATGTACCAAGCATTTCCCACCTCCTCGCAATGCCAGTTAGCTGCAATTAATCTAAAAAAATTATCATGTCTCGTCCAAATATTTAAGAACCGAAAATGATAAACAGGAGATTTTTTGAAATAATCGAAAGATAAAAGAAGAGGACTGTGGTCCGAGCCAGTTCTAGAAAGGTGCTGAACTTAAGAGAAATCATAGGAGGAAACCGAATGTTGATTAGCAAGGCATCTATCAAATCTTTCAAATAATTTACCCCTTTTCCAAGTGAACTTAGAACCTATAAAGCCCAAATCAGAGATACCTGCTAAGGCCAAAGCTTCATTGAAACAGTTGATTAAAGTAGTGGCAATTCTCCTGCCACCTAATTTCTCAGATTCGTGCATCACCAAATTAAAATCTCCACCAACCATCCAATTGTGATTGATGGAAGTGTCCACCACAGAAAGCTTGTGCCAAAGATCAAGTCAGGCAACATTAGAAGTCCCGGCATAAACAAAAGTGAGGAACCCATAAAAAGTATCCATAGTGAAATAAGTATGAACAAACTGAGTATCATCAATGACGATATCCACTGTGATATGCTTCAGCCAAAACACCCAAATTTTGTTAGAAGAATTAGCAAAAAAAAGAGAATTTTTTGAATTTACCCAAGATACGATCATTCGGATAGGCAACCAAAGGTTCCAAAATAGCAAACATATCCACCTTATGGATCCTTGTCATCATTTTAAGTCTACCAAGGGAATGAGGATCTGTAATTCCTCTGATATTCCAAATGAGGACATTAAACATGTTTAGACAAAGAACTCTTCCTGGAAGACCTAGGTCGGGTTCATCCATTCTCATTATCAGAAAAATAATGATTCGTCTCAGGCTCAATGTTTCCATTGCTAAGATTTTGAACCTCTTTCTGCATTATATTCTTTCTTCGCCTATATTTTTGCACATGTCATTCCTCCCTTAACACCTTTGAAATATAATCCAACTGAGAATCAGCGGGAATATCATTTTGATAAGGAAGAAGAGAAGTATTTTCCATATTAAATGCATCAGGAAGAGATGCTGAGGAAAGACGGGCCTTCTCGACACCAGCAAAAGTTTCTGGGACAATTGAATCATGCCTAGGAACATCACCCGTAGGTTTCCCAGAGGCAAAGAAATCCTCCTGATTAAAACCAGCATTCGAATTGTGAGGAAGAGAAGCAGAAATAGAAGGAATTTCCAGAGCATTCAAATCTTTCCCAGTAATCTCCATCAAAGCATTGCCCGAAGTATTAACATTATCCTAAGTTCTAACATCATGTGAAGAAATAAAAACAGAGGCAGAGACAGAATCCCCCCCCCCCCCTCCACATTAGAAATAACAGGAGATAAAGATTCAGGTAAACCATTGCCAGTCCTACCCTCGGCATCATTCGCAGAAAGTAATGGAGGAGGACCTAAGGCTGTAACAGCCTGAACAGCCGCATGATTAGCCAACTGCGGTTGTTTTTCCCCACTCCAATCTTTAAATCAGGATGTAATTTAAAACAGTTTACATGATCGTGCCCAAACATATTACACTGAGTACAGTAAGAAGGATGTTGTTCCAAATCCACATGTTGTCAGTAGCCAATGTGTTCCGAACCGATCCAAACCTCATCCGGAGGGGGTAAAGTAACATCCCTCTCAATTAGAACCCTAGCCAAGGAGGATCTAGTAAGATTATAAGTAGGGGCATCCAGTTTCAAAGGTCTGCCTAACATGGCTGCTAACAAAAACAGAATCTCATGATTGAAGAGTTGAACTTTCAGAGATGGGAAACGAATCCAAACAGGAATAACAGGGGCCTCAGCCTTAGGATCGAAGTTTGCAGACCATTTTAAAACCTTCATGCCACAGTTCTCAAACCAAACCATACGCTTAGCAAAAAGTCGTGTATAGTCATCGTCGTTCGCCAGCTGAATCAAGATATGTCTACCATCCAGAGGGTCAATCTTCCATTCACCCATAAGTTTCATCAACTCAAATTTTTTTCTAAGAAAATCCAACTTAGGTATCCAATATATGAATTTTCCAACCAAGTGCACCCTACAAGAGGACGCTAGATCGACGTTCTCAGCATCAGAGAGGAAAAGGGCAAGTTTCCCCCCATCCGGCCAGGACGTCGAACGAAAGAAGAAGAAGTAGAATCGATCTCGAGAGAGTTATAGAAAGAGGAAGGGAAATTGGGGACACCGTCAGCGGTGACACTAGCGCAAGATCTAAGCCTCTTACCCATCTCACCACGCCCGCCCGCCGTCACACCGGCGTACAAACTC
>NEWO01000145.1:95056-110696 GCA_003013225.1 Phalaenopsis aphrodite
ATATATATATATATATATATATATATATATATATATATATATATATATTATAAAAGCCCAAGGGCAAATATATTAATATAGAAAAGATACATAAATGTTGCATGAGAGGGCCTAAAAGAAGTCTAACTCATATAAAACAACATACATAAAACTCAAATAAAGCAAAGATACATAAAAAAAACCAAATGCCACAAAATGGCACAAAAGTGCTAGAAACGTCTCACTTTAGTCCTCCTGCCTCTAGTTCGCGGATGTGAGTCTGCTAACAAATTAGTAAGGTGAGTATCATTGCCTGTAGTAACCAAAGTATCATCCATCAGATTCCTGAGCTTAAGTAGATTTTCATTTTTCTTCTTCCTCCTGGACGTGTAGACCTGACATTCCCCATCCGATGATTGACTCATTTGATCAGTAGATTCCAAAGGTGGTTGGCCAGTATAGGTCGTTGCATATCATGATCCCCATGAGCCTGAGTAATACTAACATCTTTCTGGACCAGATGAGACAGTAGTGAAACAACAGAAGTATTTTCACATGTATTATCGGTGATAGGTTCTAATGCAGGCGGGGTTTAGAGAATCTCTTTCCCCCACGATAGGAGGTTCCAAAGATGGGGGAGCTACAAGTGGGGACTGAAAGGTTGACATATTGCCTGCGGGAAAAGTGACTTCTTTCGGGGTATCATTCTGATGATCAATAGTGTCATATATATATATATATATATATATATATATATAATTTGCATGATTGACTATGATAGAATTATTCATTTATGATACTAGCGGTGAAAAGCTAAGATACATGTGCACCAAAATGAAAAAAATATTAATATTAAAGTACCTTAATTGATACAATTTTTAGAATATGTTCCTGTGACGATTGCACAGATATAGAATGATATAAACATATTATTGATATACTAAAACTCATTAAATAACATGAAATATCGTAAGTGATCATATTCTTAAACTATCAAATGTTTTATATTGATTTATTAAAAGTTTAACTTGCATATATTTTATTTTATTTTTTTGTGTATTACTATAATTTAAGAGTGTGAGTATTCACTGGATTTGGTTAGTTCATTGTTGTTTTAAACAAATTTTTCAGTTGTAATTAATTAATTAAAAGATGAGCAATAGAAGATAAAATATTTATAGAAGACATGAATAACTTGTAATGAAATAAATTTAACTGTATTCTTTTAATTTAATTTCTTTAGTGGCACTTCCATTTGTTAAATATTAGTTATAGAAAATGAATATAGAAAACTTATTTCATGTTGTCCGACCATCTGCACCCGCATTAGTTAATTCCAAGTCCCGGGTCAGGTATACTAACAAATTTATCAGTGTTGAGAAACTTCTTATTGAAATCCATGATTATCATAAGATTGACTAGCATGGATATGAATCAATTGATAATTAATCTTTATTCTCTTATCCTTCAACCAAACACCAAATTAAAATATTAGATGCACATTAAGTGTTTTTTCATGCCTCCCCTATGCAGATGCAATATCCATTGCTATTGAAAAACTTTGGAAAACATCACATGACACTAGATTTTTATTTTATTCATGCCTGCTACTTTGCATACTGATTCAGGTTTATTAGATTTACATTCTATTTTCATGATATACATTATCAAAATAGTCAGGCCAGTTCCCGTGCATTTTGAGTGCCCTATCCCCTTGTTGTCTATTGTTTATAAAACATGTCCAACCTCCATACCTTGTTCCTACAACAAAGCCATGCCTATTTTGTCGAGCTTCTCAATAGAATAGTTCTGAAGTCTCCAACAAAGAGCATAATTTCAGATGCTAGTTCGGATATGTAATGTTAGATAGTTGTAGTTTTGTATACTTTTAGACTATTGTATTTCAATTAAATATTACCACAAAGAACATATGTGATTGTCCCATCTGACCCATACTACCCACCACTCAAACCCGCACACACTTGGGTCTAACAATCTATTTCCATTGGCAACATGAATTGAGCATAAGCTTGTTCTAAAAAAACTGATTCATGAATGGGATGATGCGGGAGCTTTTCCCGGACAGCGGCACTGTAGCAGCTACAATGTCGTGGACTCGGTACTGTAGCCGCTGCAAGAGCTTTTGTCATTTTCCTCTTTCCTTTTTCTATGATTCTCCTGTTTTATTTCCAACATATTTTATGTCTGCCTTTTCTATTTCTTTACGTTTCCTTGAAATCCCCTATTATAAATTCTTGTCTATTATATTACTTCTTTTTCATTTTATTTCTTAAATGAAAGCATTGTTTAATAGAAGTCCTAATCCCTCTTATATATAGGGTTGTTTTTGCTCAGGAAAGGAGATTTGGGATGAGTACAGATTTTTGCGTGTTGTCTTCGAGGCAATCTTCCCCTCCGAGAGTTGTATTCGACGACAAGAAGGTGATCCGGCTGTAACTCATCCGAGGTATGAACGTCTCTAAGGGTTCGGGTGGTACTTCGGTTGTAACTAGACCCGAAAGAGATAAATTATCTTTCTGCAACCCTTATTAGAGTATGTGTTGTATCTTTATGTTTGTGCTGCTGTTTTGTTGTCGTTTGCAATTTTGACGAGTTTTGTTGTAATCTTTGAAATTCAATAATAATATTATTATTTATGTTGTGGTTTGAGCTTTTGCCTATACCATAATGTTTCAGAACCAACCAAACCCTAGTCTTATCCAAGGGTTCCTAGATTCACTCTTACCAAAACCACTGCCACCAAAATTTTTCTACTTTAAAAGCTTCGACAAATGAGGTCAAAGCTTCACCAACCTCGAGAGATTGACGCGGGAGCTTTTTCGAGGTCGCGACACTGTATTAGCTACAATGTCGCGGAATGCTACAGTAAAACAGCCCAAATTTCCTCCCCTTTCCTTTTTGTTTCCCTCTCTCTTCCTTTCCTTTTCTATAATTCTCCTATTTTATTTTCTACCTATTTTACGCTTTCATTTTTTACTTCTTTACTTTTCCATAAAATCCCCTATTATAAATCCTTGCCTATTATATTACTTCATTTTCGTTATATTTTTTTTAATTGAAAGCATTGTCTAATATAAGTCTTAATCCATTTTATATATAGGGGTTGTTTTTGCTTAGGAATGGAGATTTGGGATGGGTGCAGATTTCTGAGTGTTGCCTTTAAGGCATTCTTCCCCTCTGGGGGTTCTATCTGACGGCGAGAAGGTGTTTTAGCTGTAACTCATCCAAGGTGATAACAGTCTCCAAGGATTCGGGTGGTCCTCTGGTTGTAGCTTGACCCGAAGATAAATTTTATCTTTCTGCAACTCTTATTGGAGTCTATGTTATGTAGTTATTTTTATGTTGTTGTTCTGTTGTCATTTATTTTCTATTTTGACGAGTCATGTTGTAATGTTTAAAGTTCAAAAATATTATTATTATTTATGTTGTGGTTTGGGCTTCCCCCGATATCATTTGGTATCAGAATAATCCTAACCCTAGTCCTCCTCTAGAGTTCCCTAGATTCGCCCCCTACTAGAACTATCCACACCAAAATTTTTCTATCCTAAAGGCTTTGACGAATCAGGTTGAAGCTTTCCCAACCCACGAAAATTGACGCGAAAGCTTTTTCCGGGTCGTGGCACTGTAGCACCTACAATATCGCGACCTAAATTTCCTCCACTTTCCTTTTTTGTTTCTCTTTCTCTTCCATTCCTTATTCTATGTTTCTCCAATTTTATTTGTTACTTATTTTATGCCTTTCTTTTCTATTTCTTTACTTTTCCATAATCCCCCATTATAAATTATTATCTATTATATTATTTCCTTTTTTTATTTCTTAATTGAAAACATTGTCTAATATAAGTTCTAATTCCTCTTATATATAGGGGTTGTTTTTACTTAAGAAAGAAGATTTGGGATAAGTGCAGATTTCTGAGTGCTGCCTTTAAGGCATTCTTTCCCTCCGGGAACTGTATCAGACGGAGAGAAGGTGCTCCTGTTGTAACTCGTCCAAGGTAGTAACTGTCTCCAAAGGTTCGGGTAGTGTTCCAGCTATAGCTCAACCCCAAAGAAACATTTTATCTTTCTGCAACTTTTGTTGGAGTCTATGTTGTTTCTTTATATTTGTGTTTTATTTTGTTGTCATTTATTTTCTGTTTTAAAGTGTCCTGTGTAATTCTTTAAATTCAATAATAATTAGTATTTATGTTGTGGTTTGAGCTTCCTCCAATATAATGAATCCACAAGGGAACAAAATATGTTCTGCCACAAACAAACATGATCGGAATCACCAACTGACTAGAAGCTTAACATAAAAAGTATCGAAATAAGTATTAACTTTAGATCATACCAAATTTTCATCCAATATATTAATATGTTAAATTTTCTATCACAGAATTAAGGAAGATTAAATGAACAAAATTATCATTAAAGAGTTAAAAGCTAAAAAAGCATTAGTTTTCTCATAAATTTATTGTTTTGGCTTATTCATTTATCAATAATTCAAACCTAAGTAAAGAATTCTAGCATAGAAAAGTTACTTCCACAATAAAAAAGAGTGCACACTAACCTCAGAATACAAAACACAGCATGCGACCAACACCCGTTGTCTCTTGAATTCAGATACTGGCATGTTAAGAAGTGGCCCAAGCACACTGCAAAGTAGGTTTGTAGAATTGTTAAAGGGATAACATACTTGCCAACAAAAAGGCTAGAT
The DNA here is from genome assembly GCA_003013225.1 of Phalaenopsis aphrodite. Classification (NCBI taxonomy): domain Eukaryota; kingdom Viridiplantae; phylum Streptophyta; class Magnoliopsida; order Asparagales; family Orchidaceae; genus Phalaenopsis; species Phalaenopsis aphrodite. Next base: position 99,753 of record NEWO01000145.1, read on the forward strand.
TAGCACCTGATGGTCATACTGATGATTAACTTCAACATTACAAACAGTATTGATCAACCATATCATAGGTCCATGGTTCTTATGCAACGAACATAATTCAAGAAATCTCAACTTAAGATTCGCAATTTAGATATCAATAATTTAAACAATTATTCAATATATAGAGATGCAATCAGGAATGTTGAATTCAATGCTTATTTCCAAATTCAACTCGATCTAACACAATGACAATGATAAACATCGAACATAGTATCATGCAAAGCCAAGTTTAAGGCATCTCGCTTGCAATAAAAGTGTTCAATAATCGACTGCTTCACAAAACAAGCTATACCAACACATACATCAAAACATGAAAAATGAACCCCCAATTTGCTTAAATTGCAACACAAAAAAAGTTGAAAAAGTTGTACAAGAGGGCAAGATTTGGACTTCAACTATGGTCTCCAAAAATTTGCACTTGGCTCTCCTAAAAAAGGTCATTATTCCAAATCAAATTTTCATAAGATAAAAAAAATTTTAGAGATAGCATCATCACAATGATAGGATCCTCCTTAAAATGAAGTTCCTTTTTTCCATTCCCCAACGTCTTATTCTTCGGTGCACCACCTAATAAAAGCATCGTTGTCCTTAGATTTCCTAACTTATCAATTACTCAAAAATACTATTTTTTTCCTCAAAAGATATTCTCCTTACTCAGGTTTTTAAGCTTTTCGAAACAAAATCAAACTCAGTTTGTAAAAAAATATTTTTTTTCCTTATCTCCTGGGCCAGGTCATGACAGGAGATTCAAACTATGCCCACCCAAAGCAATTTTAACATTCTCAACATGTCAGCCTATTTCAATCTAACAACAAGTGACAGATGGCTTTTTAAAAAACAATCAGAATACTTTAACTTTAATTTGTGCAACGACGCATTAATCATAGTCTGTTGTTTTCATTGTGCTCATTTGAACCAATCATGAAGGTCCTTATTCAATAATCTTGACACTCCAAATTGTGAATATGTTTATTTTTCGAATAGATTGTCTCTCGTTATGCAACATGGCTGAAAATGTGGAAATCTTGGATGATTTCAAAGTCCCATGCTCATTGGCAAAATCTATTGCGGAATGAATAACAGTTAGTTGAATCCGATTATACAATGCCTCCCTACTTCAATTTACCTCAATTTGTGTTATAATACTTCAATGGATGTCCACGATTTTTATCATGTTTGATCGAGTAGCGGCAGTTATCTTGAGCTCAACACTACTCTAGTTAACATCATAATGCAACTATAACCTTATTAAATTGATGCAGAAGTCTTTTTAAGATGGCAAGAGAAGAAAATTCTACAAAATGCAGTGCAAAAGAAATTCAGCGCACCTGAAAAAATTGAGGAAGCAAAACGAGAAATTTCTAAGACATAAAGTACATCTCCGATCTCAAAAGGTTGCCAGATAAAAAAACCATAAATATTACATTTCAGCATTCAAAAATTTATAAATCTGTAAAAACTAAACTACAGAATTTTTATTGCTTTATTAAATTTAAGATATTAAGTTAATAGGACAATTGTCATTTGGTATAATGTTGTTGGAATAAAATCAGAATAATTCTTATTGATACAAAGAGAAGTATATATACCCAATTAGAGAGAAAAAAAATAAACTCATAATATAATAGAAAGGAAAAAAAATAAAACTGAATATAATAGAAAGAAAAAAAAATAAACTCATAATATAATAGAAAGGTAAAAAAAGTGATTATAATAGAAAAAAAAAAGGAAATCGAAGGAAATAATGAAGAATAATCAGAATTAAATAATGTTACTAGCCATTAAAATATTCTAATACTCCTCCTCAAGTTGAAGCATAGATGACAGTTATGTTCAACTTGAACTTGAAATCATCGAATAGTGGCCGAGGAAGATTTTTTGTGAGGATACCCGCCAGAAGGCCGCTGGATGACACAAATGAAATGAAAATTTTTCCGGACTCAATTTTTCCTTAATGAAGTGTCAATCAATCTCAACGTGTTTGGTGCAATCATGTTGTACTGGATTATGAGCAATGCTAATGGTTGTCTTGTTATCACAAAACAACCAGGGGAACAGAGACTGGCATACACAGTTCTTTGAGCATGATGCGTAACCAAAGGGCCTCACAAATTACTAGTGACATGGATCGAAATTCTACTTCAGCATTGCTCTGAGCAACCACAGACTAGTTTTTGCTTTTCAATGTGACCAAGTTTCCAATCGCAAATAAGTGGTACCCCGAGTTAGATCGTCGATCATGGACGAATCTGGCCCAATCAACATCTATGAAAACAAAGATATTATGAGGTGTGGCGGGAAAAATACAGACCTGACCCTGGTGTGCTTTTTAAATAGTGGATAATCTGTTGGACAGTTTGGAGATGATGCTCATAGAGGTTCTGCATGAATTAACATACTATCCCAACTGCATGGCGTTAAAGCTTGGAGAAAGGAAGACCACCATTCATAAATGCATTTTTAACATCAAGCTAGAATATGGGTCAATCCAAATTCACCACAAGAAATAAGAGATCCCGAATGGTGTTTAATTTAGCCACTGAAGCAAATGCCTCCACGTAGTCAACTCCGCAAGTCTGTGAGTACCCTTTGGCGACCAACTATGTCTTGTAGCGTTAAAAGGATTCATCTGATTTAAACTGCTTGCTTGCCCCGAGGAAGATTAACAATATCTCATGTGTGGTTTCGCTTAAGGGCATTCATCTCCTCCATGACAACAGCTTTCCATACTGGGTCTGCTAAAGCAGCCTAAATAGTCGATGGAAGTTCATGATTTGTCAGGGCTATAGCAAATGCTCTATAGTTGGCGATAATCTGAGGTGACATAGTTTGTCACAGGATTTAGAGAGCATGTCTGATTGCATACCTTACTAGAGGAACTGGCTTCCTCATTTTGAATCGGAGCAGTGCTGAGGGTGTCATCCGGAGGGGATTCTAGGTCCAGGAAGGGGTTGGCGAGCTTCTGAGTAGGTGTATCAGAACGAGGGCGTCGAGTGTAGGCACGGAGAGTGGGAGGGTGTGAAGGTGGAATCAGAGGGACAGCGGGCTATTTGGTGGTAGGAGAGACGAGTGGAATAAAAGGAACCAAAGGTCCTCGATGGTAGGTGACTTGGCAAAACATCCACAGGAGTAGGGTAAAGAACGATAATCAAGAACTCTAGCTCCCCCTCACTTGAAACAGAGTTAGTAAAATAGAAAACACTTTCAAATAAAGAGACACCGGCACTCACATAGACCTTATTTGTAGTAGGGTCAAGACACTGATACCCCTTTTGAGTGGCAAAGTATCCTTGAAAAGCACATTTTATAGACCCGGGAACAAGTTTACTCCGAGTTAGGGTTGCATTCTGAACAAAGGTAGTGCACCCAAAAAGTTTGGGGTCTAAAGTGGAGAGACCCGATTGTTAGAAAAGAATGATCTCAAGACTAATAAAAGGGTACATAAGTTGTGAATTCTTAAGAGGACTCTATTTATGAGATACATGGCAGTAAAAATGACATCATTTCAAAAACGTTTTGGGACATCGGAGTGAAACATAATGGAACGATTGACGTCGAGGAGATGTTATTTTTTCTCTCGGCTATTCTATTTTTTTTAAGAATGTCGGGACAAGAGCTATGATAGAGGATGCCCTTACATACCAAGAATTCTTCTAAGATAGAGTTCAAAACTTCATGACTGTTGTCAGTCCGAACAACTTGAATAGGAGTTTTGAATTGGGTCAAAATGAAAGTGTGAATTTTTTTTAAAGTGACAGCAGCTTCAGATTTATCTTTTAAAATATAGACCCATATCATCCAACTGTTGTCATCAATCAAAGTAAGAAATCGTCATTTATTGGTTTAGCTAGGAGTGCGAGAGCTCCCCCATAAGTTACTGTGAAGAAGAGAGAAATGAGTGGAAGGTGTGTAATTGTGGCGTGGATAAGGGGCACGATGATGTTTAGCTATCTAACGAGTTTCGCAGTTGAAATTAGAAGGATTTTATTACTAAACATCAACTAATGCAATTGCTTTAGATATTGCAAACTAGGATGACCCAAACGATGATATAACAACATAATAGGACAACTAGTGGACTGAGATAAACTGCAACTATTGGGTGAAGTGTCTTGATTCTCCGTATTTTTCTCTTGGAAGAAGAATAGTTTGTCAACCCGCTTCGTAGTTTTAATCATCCTCCACGAACAACAATCCTGAAAGACATAGACATCAGAGGAGAAATGAGCAAAGCAATCAATGTCATATGTCAGTTTAGTGACACAAAAAATTACATTTCAGTAGAGGTACATGTAACACAAATTCCAAAGTTAGACCTGTTATTAAAATAACATACCCTTTACCAGCAATAGAGCTTTGAGACCCGTCAACAATTTTAACAAAAGCTTTCCCTGAACAAGGATACCATGTTGAGAAGGCTTGAGAGCTTCCAGTCATATGATCTGTGGCCTGAATCAATGATTTATGGACAAGAAGGGGTAAAAAAAGTGAATGTCATAGGATTGGTACCTTGAAGAACGTGAGAGTTGACGGGTCGGGGGAGAGCAGGTTGGATCCAAGCATCTTGATAAGTTGCTCCATTTGACTCTCAAGAAAATTGGAAGATTTTGAATTGTTCTGGGTAGAGCTCGGTTGTACCGTGTTGAATTTAGATGTGATGAGACCCTTGGCAGCGGAAGATTTGGTTGAAGGTTTGTATGTAGGTTTCTCATGGAGCTTCCAACACTTCTCACTAATATGATTGGGCTTGTGGCAATAATCACACGTGGGATGACCAACAAAGGGTTGAGAAATATTAGATACCAAGACGGATGCTTCAGTTGACGCAGTAGAAGCACCAAGCATGATAAATCTTCGACTCTCTTCACGATGAATCTCAGTGAAAACAGCACGAGTAGAAGGAAGAGAATTTCGACCAAGGATATTTCTCCGAACTTCGTCGGGATCTTTGTTGAGGCCTGCCAGAAATTAGAATATAAGGCCCTTTTCTACAATTTTATGGAAAAAAGATAAATCAGCAGGAGATTCTCAAGTGTAGTCATAGTATAGGTCACATTTCATCCATAATGCAACCAGATCATTGTAGTACTGGGTCATGGTCTTGGGTCCTTATTTTGCTTCATGAATTTTCTTAGACACCTCATAGAGTTAGCTGAAATTCCCTACATCTGAGTAGGTGTCACAAGTTGTCATCCAGAGAGCACTAGCAGAAGAAACATATATGATCGGCTAATCGAAGTCTCCATAGATTTGATCAACCATGACACGACCATGTAATTCTCCACTTCCCAAGCTCCATACGTCGGGTCAGTCTTCGGAGGTTCACGTATCATATCAGTGAGATGATCGTATTTCCCACATCCCTTGATAAACAAAGACGTTGATTGGGACTATTGAAAAAAGTTACTGTCATAGTATATGGGTTCTGATCAAGAAATTCATATTGTTTTTCTATCCGTCGGTGGACTCAAGAACATCTTCTGATGATCGCTAAGTATTGTAGGAGTTCTTCGTGACTTCGATTGAGCCAAATGAGATGTTAGATTGTCGAGACATCATAAAGTTCCGACTGCTTGCCTCTGGAAGGGTTCTCGTTGGATCTAGCCAGCTGGAAGATGCCCTAGGTAGCTAGAACAGAGGTTTTGGATGGAATATCCAGAAACAGAGGTTTTGAAGTAGATGGGTCCTCAATGCTGGGAACTGCGGCAAAATTGAAGCTGGAATTCCCTACATCGGCAGTCTCTATAGCAGTGCAGGAACCTACAACATCCAACTCCAATGCGGGATGTGGGCAGCAACATGCGACAAATAGAAACCAGGATACGAGATCCAGAATTCCCTAAATCGACAGTCTACTATAGCAGTGCGGGATGCGGGATCCAAAATCAGAGCGGAAGCAGGAAGCAACTTGCGGAAGATAAAGACCAGAAGGCTAACAGTGCAAGATGCATAAGCCTGAAGCAGTACGAGATGCGGAAGTCTGAACCAATGAGGCAACCTGCGGCAAACCTGAAACCTAGACAGGGTGCAAAAGTTCCAGCAACTAGAATCAGACCTAGCAGGCTGCAAATAAAGACCGGCAGCTAGGTTAGGGCCATAGCTCTGATACCATGTTGGAATAGAACCATAATAGTTCCTATTGATACAAAGAAGGGTATGTATACTCATTAAAGATTCAACTAGAAAGGAAAATAATCACCTCATGATATAATAGAAAGGAAAAGAAAAAAACCTGAATATAATAGAAAAATGAATGAAATCAAAAGAAATAATGCAAAATAATCAGAATTAAATAATGGTTGTCACTAGTTATTAAAATATTCTAATATGTTTGAATAAGAATTATAGGATCAACAGAACCGAAATGTTTAAAAGTTGATACCTCCAAAGTAGAGCTGACCGAGGCGTTCTCATTGACAACCGATCACCTTGATCTAAAGAATTTGCATACCCAGCTTGATAACTTAACCCCTCTAATATGGAATCATTTATGTTTGTGGTTTTAACAAAGCTGTCACTCTCTCCAACATCTTCCTCCCTCATTGAAAGAAGTATCATCCGAAGCATGCAAAGAAAAGGCTGATCACTGTCCAGTAAGTGGTAAAGGGCAGCCATTCCACCCATACCGGTGCCAGAACCACCACCAATACCAAGTCCTCTACCAATTCCACTTTCATCCAATAGAAGCGCCTGAAGCATGACAATAGATTTATTAACTAGTGGAAGTTCTATCCAGTTTCCACTGGAGTCCCTTTCAATAGCCGATTTCCAGGAGTCCCATCCACTTGCCCCAGCTTCAAATGTTGTTGTACTAGATGGAAGACCAACACCATACCACATTCTGCTTCTTTGTTTCCAACTCTCAGCTAGATCCAAAATACAACTTCCATAAGACACAAAAGCACACCGGACAGACTCAAAAGGCTCAGCTGCAGCTGCTGCAGCAAAGCGCTCCATTACAGCAGCAGAAACTTGTCCATTATCATCTGCCTCTGAAGCAAGCACCTATTTGTCAACATTAAAATGAGAATGAGTAAAACAAGATAAAAATCATCTAAAGCTTATAAATTTAAGAACTGCACTTCATAAGATTAGAATTAACATAATGTTAAAAGTTAAACATGGAAGAATTTTCTCATCAAAATCAACGGCAGAAAACTCTGAACAATCATTGCAATGAATAAGAACTTCATAAACTTGTTAAGCATACTATCAAATACTATGCAGACAAGTTCCACACAGTTTTACAACTGCTTCAAGGTATAGATATTATAAACATCAATCGAAAGTACAGTTGTATAATGGATGCATAAAAAATAATATACTTAAAGGTGACACTATTACCCAAGGAGAAAAATTATAGGCAACGAACATTTACACAGTAAAAACCAACCTGAAATGCGTTTCAACAAGTTCAGGCATTCAACACCAAATAAATCACCTTGAAATTAAAAAATCAAGAAATTTACTCTTGCTAGTAGATAAAAGACAATTATCCTACGCAATCAAGTTGTAATATCCCATCAGCTGGATGCAGTTACTAGAATAATGATATCTGTCCCAGGATCAAATTTTATAGCAAGAATTAATATTTAAAATTGCACAATTGGGTATTGAGACGTTTCCGTTCGTAAGGCAAAGCGTAAGTCTTGAGGCAATCAGAGGCATAAGCCTTCCAGTTAAAAGATTGTGTAGGTCAAAAGAAATGGTTATAAAATAATATATTAACATTATAACTTCTAGATGTAATGAAGAAATAAATTAACATTGATAAAAAATGATAAATTGTATTTATATGAAATAACAAATTACATAAACAATAAATTTTCATGTAACTTATACAAAAAATATATATATAAGGTAAACATCAACTGACCAAATCATCAAACTAACATACAAAATGAAATAAATGTAACATAAAATATCCAAGTAAGACAAATTAAGTTTAGCATAATAAACTTTTCTCACTCATATTGTTCAACCAACATGATAACATTCATAGATCTAAATAAGAACATAATAAATAATTAAAAGTTGGAGCAACAAACAACAGCGACCCCAACATGAGTAGCAGTTTGTCATGATCCGACCTGGGGCTTAAAATTAACAAAAACGTAAGCTGGCAATAGGATGGTGGGAATTATAGTTTTTCATATGTATTTATAATTTAACAAATAAAAGAGTCACTAATCAAATTAAATTAAAACAGTAAAAATAACTTTACTTCGTTACTAGTAGTTTGCATCTTTTATAAGGATTTATCATCTATCATTCATCTTTTAATCAATTAAATTAACATGAAAAATTAGTTTAAAAATAACAGTAAGCTAAATAAGTCAGTGAAAACCCATACCCATAAATTACAGTAATGTAAGGAAAAAGAAAAATAATATGCATGACAATTAAGTTTTTTAATAAATTAATATAAACATTTAACATGTTATTCAATGAATCTTATAATAACAATAGCATGTCAACATTATTTTATAAATGTACAACCGCCACAAATACACTGTCTAAAAATTTATACAATTTAAGGTATTTCAATATCAATATCATTTTCTATATACGTGCACGTTAGTTTTCCCCCACTAATACCATAAAATGGTGACTCCATCATAGTCAGTCATGCACATACAAGCAGTCAACATAAACATATAATTCATGTATATATCGCATTTGATTCAACATACTATATGAAGCATACACCAATGCATGATGGGAAGTAGCTAAGAACATTTATAACAATAAGACCGATAAAAAAAATAATATCTCAATCAGACTAAAGCATGTGCAAATGTCATTAACTACAAAATAGTTGAGAAGAAATAAAGTATTGTTATAAATTAAAAGTACGAGTACTCATATCGATGATTAATTTCTTATTTAATTTGCCTTGATGTGGATTCTTCTAGAAATGAAAGCTTAAAATAAAAATGGTATAAATTTTAATTCATTTACTATTTTAATAAACTATTAGTTTTTCATTATTTAAGTATTAAATTTACTTTATACAATTCCGTTTAATTTCTATTTTATATATATATATATATATATATTATTTTTTTGAAAAAGCCAAGGGCAAATATATTAATACGGAAAAGATACAGAAAGATTGTATGAGATGAACTAAAAGAAAGCCCAACTCATACAATACAACACACAAAATCCAAATAAAGCAAAGATACATAAAGACAAAAAACCAAAAATCACAAAAGGGCGCAAAAGTGTTAGGGACGTCCCACTTTAGTCCTCCTGCCTCAGGTTCTCGGAAGTGAGCCAATTAACAAATTTGTAAGGTGAGTACTATTGCCCGTAGTAAACAAAGTATCATCCATCAGATGTCTGAGCTCGAGTAGATTTTCATTCTTCTTCTTCCTCCTGGATGTGTAAACCTGTCATTCCTCATCCGATAATTGACTCATCTGATCAATAGATTCCAAAGGTGATCGGACAGATGTAGGTCGTTACACGTCATGATCCCCAAGAGCCTTAACAACATTAACATCTTTCTGGACCTGATGAGGCGGTGGTGAAGCAGTAGAAGTAATTCTCCCTATATTATCGGCGATAGGTTCTATGGCAGGCGGAGTCTGAAGAATCTCCCTTTCCCTCACAATAGGAGGTTCCAAAGACTGGGGAGCTACAACTGGGGACTGAATGGTTGTCATATTACCTACGGGAATATTGATGTCTTCCAGGGTATCCTTCTGATGATCAATTGTGTCAAAAACTTGGTGTTGATCAGGATGAGATGAAATCACAGCCTCTAGCGGAGCACTTTGTTTTTTGATCTGAGGTGGGAGTGTAGACGGTGACAATGAGAACTGGAGTGATCGAATATACGACAATTCGAACAATACGACAGAAAATGCTCAATCTCTACATTCTGCCAATATACATGGTATTGTGTGCCCAACCAGATTTCCTCATAAGCGGGTGAAGTGATGTCTTTTTCAACAAGTACTCTGGCTTCAGATGGACGGGAAAGATTAAAAGTAGGAATGTCCGTCTTGACTGGTTTTCCATAAGCTGAAGCAATAGAGTAAAATACTTTTTGAGAAAAATAATGAAATTTCAGACCAAGGAGGCGAATCCAAACCGGAACGATTGATGGTTCCGTCTGTAGGTCAAAATCCACAGACCATTTCAGAATCTTCATTGTTCTATTATCAATCCAGATTATCCTTCTAGCAAATGAGCGCATGTAATCTTCTTCATTGTTAATTTGAATAAGAACGTGTTTCTCATCTAATAGTTCAATTTTCCACTCTCCAACAAGGTGCATATATTCAAATTCTTTGCGAATGAGCTCCATTTTGGGATGACTATACAGAAATTTCACAAGGTGTAGGCTTTCTATTTTTCCTACCAGGCTTTTTGATATCCTCCACCCACTCAAATGAAGGAGGAAAAAATGGTGACTTAGGTGTGCCTGAAGAGTGAACACCCACAAGGGCAACAACATACGATCTGTCTGAAGTCATCCCAAAAAAGGGAGGTGAGGTTGTACGACAGCAAAGTGACAGTAGAGAAAGAGCAAATGTCGAAAGGGAAGTCGAGCAGTGGGCGATTCGTTCGACCCAGAGGAAAGCTCGTGCCTTGCGAGCGAGGACAAGAGCCGCAGAAGAAGCCGGCGCTTCTCGGGATGATGAAGAACGAGCCGCGCGCCGCAGAAAGGAGCCTGCGCTTCTCATGATGTCGCCCCCGAGCCCGACGCCTTCACTCGAGTGCTGTGACGCGACGGCGAACAGGAGACCAATACGAAGATGAGGAAAAACGAAATCACAATGAATCAGAGAAACCAAGGATTCTCCATAGGCGAATCCCTAGCAGGAAGAGAGCGATTGGGGACGATATATATATATATATATATATATATATATATATATATATATATATATA
>NEWO01000145.1:110831-123656 GCA_003013225.1 Phalaenopsis aphrodite
CCATTTAAAAAAAACCTACCTCTTTCTGTCAAAGGAAACGCAGGCAGGACACTGATATTCTTCTCCACGTGACTTCCTTTGATCAGCTCCCTTCCGCACGTGAGGTTGAGGCCTCCTTCAGCTGCTTCACTGCACGCATGTTGCCTCTTTCTCCTCAGCACGACAGAGACACTTCCTCTCTCGCTCTATTTGATTCCTCATCCCCTCACATTCACTTCTTCAGCTTTTGACTTGTCATAACTGAAATCGGGCATTACACAAGAGACGATGGCTACAACAAGAGCAGTAGCATAAGCAACAAGTTGTGGCAGCAACGGCGTCGATAGCACAAATAATAAGCAAAGGAGGTTGTGCAGACAACAAAAGCAGCAAGCGGGGATGCTAGAAAGCCTAACTAGGGAGACAAAAGCTCTTACGCATGAGATTGTGCCTTTGGTTCCTCTTCAAGCCATATAGTATAAGGAAAAAATTTAAGCGTGAGTGAGAGGCACGCCTCAATAGAATTGAGGCAACGCGCGCCTTGAGGCGCTTTTCAGTCAATGTGAGGTGTATGTTTCACCCACGCTGCTCTGCTAGCGTGAGGTGTATGTCTCACTCAAGATGCTCAAGTACGCCTCAAAGTGTTTTTCTTCGGAATAGCATTGAGGTGTGCCTCAGATTGCACAATTTTAAACAATACCAAAAATATGCATAAGTACACAATTACTTGTATGCGTAGCGCATAAAGATAAAAACCAGCTTGATTGAACAAAATATCTTAAATATTTTAGTCAATTTTGCACACTTAAAGAAGGAATTTTCTATAGGCCCACTAAAATCTTTTAAATTCCTAAATTAATTTTTAAAACATGGAAGATCTTCAAAATACTTAAACTGTTGAGATTAGTATCTAATGTAGAATCCTATTTATAAATAAATGAAGTCTAAAGATTTATTTGTAAATGTTGTAACTTGTAAGGTTCTATATAAACCCGTCATCAATGAAAGGTGAAGGAGTTTTTTTTAGCAAATACTTTCAACCTTAGCAGTTGTACTTGTGCTCGATAAGCAGCGATGAAGCTACCTGGAGAGGATCGCGTGTGAAGGTGCTCGATTAGTCGTGGCAAAGTTACTTGGACGGGATCGCATGTTAAGGTTCGCGAGGAGTCGGGATGTCGCGGTTGGCTTGGAACGGGATTGCGTAGATAGCCTAGGACGAGATCGCATGGAGGGAAGGATCGCCAGCGTAAAGAGGGCCCTTCTTCCAGTTTCACACGACAGAGTGGCGTCTCTCGCTCTGCCTGCAGGGACTCAAAAACTGAATTGCCTGCTTGCGAAGTGAAGACGGTATTGCGGCGTGATTTGACTCGAAGGATACAGTCACAATTAGAGCTAACAGAGAAGGCAATGACAGGTCTGACTCGTTTCTGGAGTTCCACTCAACGGCAGGGAGGCGAAGGATTGAAGCGGCTGTTGTTTTGTGTGCAGGACAGAGATTGCAGCTTTGTGCGAGCTAAGGCAAAGCGGATCACAGGAATTTGCAGAAAGAAAGCTGCGTGTGTTCTTTGTGCTCAAGTTTTATCCGTGTGATTGAGGATGTTGAGAGACGGAGATAGAGCAATAAAGGATTTGAACTTTTGGGAAAGATAGATTCTGAAGTTCTAAAGATCTTGGTCAGGCATCTATAGGGAGCTAGCATCTTGATAGAGCCACTACCTCGGCACGTGTTCTCACGCATGTTAAACTAGATCTCCCTCCTGTGGATCTGAAGCTCGATGGACGAGCCGCATCTGAGTTGGTCGCATCAAATCAAAGCTGCTCTAGTAGGGAAGAGATTAGAAGAATAGTGGGCGGGGGTCAAGCCAAAGAAAGACAGTATTGAGGGAGATGAGTGGAAGCCACACATGGATTGATTTACACCTGGCTACGTAATTCGATGATTTTATCATATGCAACATCATTGGATGGCATTCGGAAGGTGAATAACATTTGGGCCAAGCTGAAGAGAACCTATGTTAAGACTGAAAACCACATGAGGGTGTTCCAGATTTAGCGTGACATAGGGACAGTGGTACAAAGTGATAGATTGAATTAAGAGTACTATATAGAGCTAGAGCAGCTGTGGCAAGATCTTGATCACTTTTCACTTATGTCGAACAGTGGTGATCAGGGATGTAAGAAGGGGAGATTTTTTCACAAGTGAGGACTATACAATTTCTAGCTCATCTGAACCCGATTTTTTATCAAAGGAGATCGGTCCTCCTAGATCAGGCTACGATTCCTTCACTGGATGAAGCCATCACCACAATGTTGCAGAAAGAGAATCGCATGAGGCTACACGCTGAGCCTAGTGGACTTCCAGATACACGATCTTCTCCAATTGCCTCGAGCTTAGGTACGACAAGTGCCCAGGGGAGACACGCAATTACTATAACTATGGAGAAGTGGGACAACTGAGCAAGGCTTGTCCAAAACCACGTAAGAAAAGAGAGACAGGTGGAAATGGAAAGACTAGAGGTAGTGGTCGTAATCGTGGGGGCCACGAAAGTGGCAGCGAGGCCCATCAGGAAAATTTGATGGCAGCAGAGAATGAAGGAGAGACTTATCGATAAGGATCACGAGCACCTGGAGATGGCAAAGAGGAAGCAGAAAGCAACAGGTGATGCGACTGAGAATGCATCCATTTTATCATCATTAAAAAGGAACATTATTACTTACACTCACTCAGCAAAAGGTATTCGTCATACACATGCTATTGCCTTTAAATCCACCATAAGATCACAAGAATAGATTGTAGATTTTGGTGCATCCCGACATGTGACAGATAACGTTAGTGAGTTTGATTTTTATACTCATCGAGTTTCCTTCTTATACTCATCAAGCAGTTCTAGAGAGCATTCAGACTAATGATGGTATAACATAACCTATAATTGATAGGAATACAGTGAGATGTATTAATTCTATGACTTTATCCAATGTTTTACATTCTCATTTTCCAATGAACATTTTATCTATTAATGTCATTATTCTCCAACTAAAATGTGTTTTTTTCTTTGATATTCTTAAGGTGATCATTCAAGAGAACGAGACCAGCCAGAGACTTGAGACTGGAACAATGGCATAGTGAGATCTGGTATTTGGATAGAGAGGGTATGACTCAACATTGACATTCATGGTAGAAAGTGCTGGAGTAAGAGGAACTAAGAGTGTGGAGGATGTGTTGATGCTACATCACAGGTGCATATGACACCCTTCGTTTAGTTTTTTGAGTCAATTGTATCCGTCTTTGCATGAGTAGGTAAATAAACAAAAAATGTGTGATGAATGTGAGTTGGGTAAGCATAACAGGAACTCATGCGTTAATTTTGGTAATATGAATTCTTTTGTTATTGATTTTGCGTATTCAGATGTATGGGGACCTTGTTTTACAATTTCAATGGATGACTACAGCTATTTTATGACTTTCATCGATTGTTTTTCTCATGTTCTTGATTAAATTTGATGAGAAATAAAAGTGATGTGCATGTCTGCTTTAAAGATTTTCACAGGGCGATTAAAACTCAATTCGGTGAAGATATTGAGATTCAATAATGGGACAAAGTATACTAATAAGGCGTTTGGAAAGTACATGTCTAAGCGATACAACATCAAAGCACTTGTCCATATACACCGACACAAAATAGAGTAGCGCAGAGGAAGAACAGACATCTTCTGGAGGTAGCCCAAACCATGATGATCTCGATAAATGTACCAAAACACCTGTGTGGCAAGCAGTTTTGACAGCCGCTCAATTGATCAACAGAATTCCTACAAGAGTGTTGTTGTGGTAATCTCCTTGTGAGTTGTTGAAATGAGATAATTGCAGAATCCTCCCATTGAAGACTTTTGGTTGTGTATGTTTTGTGAAGGACAGTAGACCATCAGCATGAAAGCTAGATCCCAGAGTTGTGAAGTGTATTCGTGAGTTATTCTGCTACTCAAAAGGGGGTACGTTTGTTGGGAGTCCTTTAGAGAACTCGAACCGTACTACACCCTGGAGGTGAACTTGCCCTTTGGTGACTTATCAGATACTAGAGGTATGAGGCATGAGGGAGAGAGTAGTGATGGTCACAAATTAGTACACGTAGGAACGATGCCTTGCATGTTGTGTGGGAAGGATCGACTAAGGAAGATCCAAAAAATGAGGAAAATGAGTCCGAAGGTGGAGGGATTCAAGCTCAAGAGGAGTGGAATTGATGCTGTATACAAGGAGGAAAAAGCAGAATGAGGGAACAATGTCTATCGTGTCGCTCATGCCAACAAGTCCCTTGTCCTGTTCTACTACGACTCTTAAGACACCTGCACCATCCACTTCAGAATCTGATTACCCAGGTGACCAAAGTGTTGGTAGGTAGCTAAGAAGGATCCAAACTAGAAGGTTGTCAAGTTGGAGGAACTTGGTGCTCTCGATAAGAATAAGATGTTGGAGATAGTATCATTGCTAGAGAAGAAAAGACAATTAGATGCAAGTGGATCTTCACAGCAAACAAAATCTAGCAGGGAAAGTGAAGCGTTACAAGGCACGATTGGTGGCGAAGGGTACAGTCACATGTACGACATTGACTAAGACGAAACCTTTGAACCGGTAGCCAAGATGAGAACAATGAGGGCACTCGTTTCTCTAGCTGTGAATGATGGGTAAAATTTACACCTACTCAATGTGAAGAATGTTCTTCAGGGCGAGTTACTGGAATAAGTGTATATGGACGTATCACCAAAACTCAGTACAAATCAGATAGTGGGCAATGTGTACATGCTCAGAAAGTTTCTTTATGGCTTGAAGTAGTCTCCTCGAGCCTGGTTTGATAAGTTTATAAAAGCTATGGTGGGCATGAGATATCAATAGATCAATGCCGACCAAAATGTGTTTGTTCGTCAAAATGATCACATCACTATGTTTGTTGTGTATATTGATGATATGATTATCACTAGTGATTATGAAACAAAGATCAATCAACTAAAGGTAAGATTGAGCAAAGAATTTGAGGTGAAGGACATTGGACAACTCAGATACTTCCCTGGGATTAAGGTGGCTCGTGAACCAGAGGAGATGGTCTTGTCTCAGAAAAAGTATGTATTAGATCTCCTCACAGTCAAGATGGGATGCAACCCTACAGTCTCTCTAATTGATTAGAAGAGTAAGCTGAGTGCAGAGGCAGTAAAGTCAGCTGATTGTGAGAGAAACTAGAGATTGGTGAGTCGTTTGATATATCTGAGTCACACGCATCCCAACATCTCATTTGCAGTGAGCGTGTTAAGTCGTTATATGCATGATCTAAGGAAGAGTCATATGGACACAGTGTATCATATTTTATGATACCTGAAGAGTGCACCAGAGAAGGGGTTGAACTCCAAGAAGAACGGGCATGCAGACATTGAGAGCTATTATGATACTAACTGAGCGAATGACAAAAGATTCATCTCAGACTACTGCATGTTCTCATAGGGCAACTTGGTCTCTTGGAAGAAAAAGAAACAATTTATAGTAGCGAGGTCAACAGTAGAGGCAGACTACAGGGCCATAGCCTTAAAAGTTGTCGAGATGACGTGGTTGAGGGCCTTGTTGGTAGAGCTCAAGGTGAACTAAGGAGCTCAAATGAAGTTGTGGTGTGACAACAAGTCAACGATCAACATCACATATAACCCGATGCAACATGATAGAACAAAAAATGTGGAGATTGACAAGTTTTTTATCAAGGAAAAGCTGAATAACGGACTACTAGAGCTAAGTCAAGTAGCCACTGGAGAGAAAGTGGCTCGTTGCCTCACCAAAGAACATAGCTCATTATATTTGTCTAGGTTATGTGACAAGATGTGATTAGTGAATATCATTTGCCCATCTTGAAGGGGAGTGTTTATTTTTATATATAATGTAGGGTCCTATTTGTAAATAGATGAAGTATGTAGATTTATTTGTAAATGTTGCAACTTTTAAGGCTCAATATAAGCACGTCATCAATGAAATGAAGAAGATATTTTTGAACAAATACTTTCAATTTAAACATTTCTACATCTCTCTTAGCTGCTGAATTTCCCGATCGGGAACAGGAAATCGTCATCCTGTTAGGCCCATCTAATGAGGATTTTGTGATAAGAGTAAATAGGTTCATTGAAGCTAAACAAAACTTTAGATGACACTAATTTAATGATGCATATTCAATAAACTTTTCTTACAAAAGAAGAGCCATGTAGCGTTGAAAAAAAATTTACTTGAGCAATGAAACCTTTAAAATGTAAATAAACTAAATTGTTTTACCAAGAAAAATAAAGTAAACTTGTACAGAGTAAAAGGCTGCTATAGTATAATAGTGCTTTTTTCAAAGTCCACCTAAGTTGGAGCATGCAAGGCAGATTTTATGCAGAGCAACAAAGGGACTCTGCAGCTTGATTTCATGCAGTTCACAATACCATGCCAAAAACAATAGCACAACAGTTGGAGAGGATGAATATTGTACATACAGGTAATAGCAACTACTCCAATCTACGAGGTTGGTCCCATACATGTGAGTCAATTCTAACAAATATTTAGAATTAATTCTAACAAATTCTCAATTTTTATAGCTTGTAGATTAAATTTATAATGAAGCACGTTTTTAACATTACAAAATATTCAAGTCAGCTGATGTGATGCACGATAGCTTATGCATGTGCATGTATTTTAACATTTACCTTTTGCAAGTGTCCAGAGCTCTTTTTTAATTTCAGGAAAAAAAAAAACTCAGAGAAAAGCAACAATTAAAACAAAGTAGCTATAATTAGTCTCAGATAAGAAGCCGATTGACAAGCATAAAAGCATAGCAACAATGAATTGTTATAAATAAATCCGATGAATAATAGACATACATCAAAAGAAACTCCCCCTGCATGACTCGATAATGATGCCCTCCTGGAACCAAAAGTGTTAAGAGATTCACGGCCTGTGCTACCCAAAGAGCTGGAGAGATTTGAACAAGAGGTTGCAACCGAATATTGCCTACAATCACCAGCATGTGATGAACAGTACCGCTGTCCTTGTAAACGCAAATGATCTTCAACAAGCATTAAGATAACAATCGCATTCTCAGCCAAAGCCACAGTGAGTTGTGCAGCATTTTCTGCTTCAACTTTAGCTTCTTGTGGTGAAGCTTTTGCGACGCCAGCAGCTGCTGCAGCAAAAATTTGAGTCTGCTACAAAACAAAACCTGGATGAAGACATTATGAGAGTATCTTAAAATGCCAACAAAAAGATCTAGATTTCACGGTCTTAAAGAGAAAAAATTAGTGATTTTCAGAATACATGAAGTTTTTCCAACATTCAATTCAAGTAAAGCAGAAAAAGAAAATTAAAATTGAAGCATTCACCCAAGAAAAAATTGAGCATTTTCCAGTTAATTGTTGTACGAAGAATGTCAATTGTGTTAAGGCGGCACGCCAACATACCAAAACAATGGTACTCAGGATCACTAAGGTGTATGATCAGTTGCAATTGTTTAAAAAAGAAGCTATGAAGCTGCTGAAGAAGAATTTGTTATTCAAAAAATTGCGGTGGCTATTACAAAAATTTTTTTTCTGTAAAAAATCAGGCTGCAGCTTTCTAGGGGGCACAGCAGGTAGTCAGGTCCAGTGAGAGAACGTAGCTTTTAGTTACAGCATTTTGAGAACAAATAAAAAAACTGTGGTACCGCACCACACCGCCTCCCCAAACGCACCCTATGAAAATCCCCTACAGTACCTGTACTGATCTATAAATTAGTAAATTAAATAATAGAAAAATTAAGGGGCATGTACATACAAACCACACAATTCTTATGCATTTACAGATCTAACACCTAAACTTTGTTTATATATGATACGTTTGAGCCTCCTATTCAGAGAGATGGGAGGAGCGACAGGAGCGGGAGAGGCAAACCAGTCCAAATTGGACCAGTTTAGATCGATCATACCCAGCTAGCCCAGCTGGCCAAGCATAGAAGGGCAGGATACCTAGGAGAGGTGCACAATTTCAGCACATGGGAGGGGTCCACATAGCCGCTAATCACGTGCAAAGGGTATTCAAGAGAGATTTTGAGGGGAAAGTTTCAAAAGGGAACTTGGAGAGTATTTATGGGGGTTAATTATTCAGGGTTTGTTTTATATTTTGTTTGGCTATAGTCTTTCTTTTAGCTTGGTCTTCCTAGTGGCCTTCTAGGGTTTGTAGAAAAACGATCTACTTCTCGATCAGTAGATCAACATTGTATCTTGTTCGCATTCGTCGATATTAATAAAATCAACCCTCGTTTGAGTTCCTCTCTCTCTATTACAATTTATTCGCAATTTATTCACTAGTTTTGGTTCTGGTTCCGGTTCCGGTTAATATCAAATTGGTATCAGAGCAATATCATGAAAGAATAGCAGCAAAGAAGATGGATGTATTGGAAGGAGAAGTAGAGCAAATCAGATTGGGGATGGAGGAATGGTTTGTCAACATAGAGGATGGGCTTTCTTCCATAGAGAATTGAATGGAGGATCGATTCGAAAGCATGGAGGAAATGATGAAGAGGCTCCTGGAGATGCAAATTGCGAGCCCTAACTAAGAGTTAATCAGAGAAACATTGGCTAGATTGAAATGGAAGAAGATCGAATAGAAGGTGACGAGGAGAAAAGCATCTAACACCAAGAGCTTCCCCCTAAGACTCCGAGTGGAGGGGGGTGGAAATTTACGAGGGAGGGGGATGGGCAAAAAATTGGAGGGGTGTTGCAAGGAGCACAGAGGAGCACAACAAAAGAAGGAGAGAAGCGGGAGGGGCTATGGCTATGAATAAAGGATGGAGTTTCACCCTAGGAAACTTCAGAGGGAGAAAAAGTTGGGGTGGCGATGCGAGGGTAAGGAAAGTGAAGATGTTGATCTTTGAATGGAAAGATGCACAAGGGTGATTGTATTGGGTGGAGTGATGTTTTGTAATAATAGGGTTAACTGAGGAAATGAAGCTCATGGCGGCAGGATTATATTTGCAGAGAAATGTCCTAGCATGATTTCAGCGGATAGAGACAAGGTACCCAATACATTCATGGGAGGAGTTTAAAAATAGGTTGTTGGAACATTTCCAAGCCATCTAGGAAGGGGCCTACATGAGCAATTTTATGCTCTAACTCGGGAGGGGACGGTCACGGAATACAAGGAGAAGTTCAAGCTCTTGTCGGGGTGGTTTAGGGGTATTTCTACAACAGGATTAGAGGGGAACTTCTTGAAGGACCTGAAGCCCAGCATCCGAGCAGCCCTCCGACCTTTGAGATCGCGGAGATTGAAGGAGTGATGGAGCTCGCTCAGATGATGGAAGACAATAAATGGGTGAAGAAGTCCGGCAAAGGCAGCACCGCAAGGGGATTCTACAAGTGTTCCTAGACAACCATAACACCGAGGACCAAACAGTGTTTTTTCAAAAAGAGACGACAAAGGAGAAGAATGTGCGGACCTATTCTGGGGGAAATTTAAGCATCCCATCAATGCAGAAGTGCAGGAAAAAAGAGTGAAGGAATTATGTTTCTGAGGCGATGAGAAGCATGTCTCTGGGCACCACTACAAGGAGTGATCATTATAAATCCATGTAGTTTATGAGGAGAAAGATAGCGAGGAGTCGGAGGAGAGGATAGATCGGGGAGCAGAGCAGCCGGTTGAGTTGTTGGTGGATAGTGGTGTCGCACACAATTTCATCTCAAATCAGGTTGTGATTCAGCTAAACTTGAAGCTGGTAGGTATTGAGAGCTTTGATGTCATGATGGGGACAAGGAATAAGGAAAAATGTTGAGGAATTTGCAAGAGAGTGGCTCAAACACTACAGGTCATACGGGTGGTAGAGAATTTCCTTCCCCTGGACTTGGTCAGCACTTGAGTGATTTTGGGGATAAAGTGGTTGCAGACAATTTGGGGGACGAAGGTTGATTGGAAATCCCTGGAGTTCAACGTGAAGGGTAGGAAGATGATGATGAGGGAAGATGCTATCCTATGCAGAACCATGGTCTCACTCAAAACCATGATCAAGAAGATATGGAGTTTTGGGTTAGGATATTCAATAGAGCTGCAGAGCATAGAGGAGATCCGAGATCCCGAGTCAGAAGTTTCCCGAGGGAGTTTAGTAGCTCCTACAGCAGTTTCCCGATGTACTTTAGCAGCCTAACAAAATTACCGTCGTCGAGAGATCATGAGCATGCCTTTAACCTAAAGGAGATTATCAATTCTATCACTGTTAGACCGTACTGATATCCTCAAATTATGAAAATCAAGATAAAAAAATTGATTCGAGAGTTGCTCAAAGCATAAACTATCAAGCCCAGTGTGAGCCCCTTTTTCAGTCCAATCCTGTTGGTGAAGAAAAAAGATTGTAGCTGGGGATTTTGCATGGACTGTCGGTCATTCAATAAAGAGGTTGTGTTGGATAAGTATCCTATCTCTGTGATTGATGAGCACTATGGGGCAGTCATCTACTCGAAAATCGATCTTAAGTAGGGATGCAACCAGGGTATGTGCACAAGACAGCGTTCAGTACAAATGAAAGATATACGAGTTCTTGGTAATATCGTTTGGTCTCACCGACGCCCCAGTTACATTTCAATTCCTCAATAATAGGGGTTTTCATCAATCATAAGGAAAAATGTAAAATGTGAATCATTTGAATTTTAAATAATTTAAAATTTTGAGCTTTTAAAATGTTGGTTCCTATAGTTCAAAAATATATGGGATCTGAACTTTTAAAACTTGGGCTCTTAGGATTTCAAAAATATTTAAAACTTTGAACTTTTGAAATTTAGGCTCTTTGGACTTAAAAGTATTTAAAAACTTGAGCGTTAAAATTTAAGCTTATAGGGACTTAAATAAAGTTTGGGATTTTGGGCTTTCAAACTTAGACTCCTCGAGTTCAAAAAAAATTCAAATTAGAGAATTTTTGAAGTCTCAAGCTCGTCACCGAATTTACAATACACCTGCTAGCAAACAAAATGTGATAAAATACTTAAAATAAAGACTTGTGTGCAGCATAAGGCTATAATATTCACAAAAACTTTCAAGTTGTTTAAATGATTCTATGAATTTATGAAGTTTGAAGATGGTATTTGATTTGAACATAAATACCCGTGAGATTTGTGCAAGTCTTTCCAGGTATATTTTTTCAAGCAATAAACATGCATATATTAACAAAGTATTAGTGTAATTAAAAAGCTAATAATATCAAAGCTTGCATTTACATTTTAAGAAATCTTCTAACTTTGATACATTGAGTTTAAATGGGTTAATATTTTAGGAATCAACCACAACATAATGCATGTAAAAGCATGGGCACGCGCCCTGGCTCCAGCTAAAATATCAAATGCTTTAATGAATAGCTTAAGAGTGTTGTTGAGTTAAAGTCAAACTTTCACTCAAATGAATAATATTTTGAAAATCAATCAAACAAGTCTCCCCATCTAGAGAGCGTGGTTGTAAGTCTCAGCCAACTAATCTGATCATCTTCCTTATAAAGAATGGAGTTGACAAGTCTAGTAAATTTAATAATAATTTCAAAATCATAAATATAAGAATTTACAAGTTCAAATCACCTAGTCCAATCCTCCTCTTTGTAAAGACTGAAGTCGACGGGACTAATTTTTAAAAACATCAAAATAAGAGTTCTAAATGATCATTGTGTTGACTGAAAATCTGAACCCAAGAGATTAGCTTCAAACCAACACACAAACTAAGTTTTCAAATCAAATCCTCAAATTAAAATTAATAACTTAAAAGCATAAAGCAAACCATATTCACCCTCTACAATAGTTTGTCGAGGGTGACAAATTTCTAACTGACTTCAGCTCATAAAGACTGAATGTCACATCAAATGCATATCTATATTCACAATAAAAGCAATTGCATTCCAAAAAGGACTTAACCTAAGTCCTTTGTCCACATAGTTTTGTCATCAAATGACAGTACAAAGTAGTCGTTACGACCAAAGTCCTTCGACTAAGTGGTTACCACCAAATGACAACATTATATTACAGTTACGGTTACGGTGGCAGCACATATGTTCTCCAATAGTTTTCTACCCTTTGAGTTTTGAACCATAAAGATATAATTGATTGATACAAAACTTTTTGTCAGCTAAGCGCAACTCATGATTGCTAACAAATATTATTCAATCAAATTGGGTCAACCACCTTCTCTGACTAAGTAATCATGGACCACAATAACCCGGGACAACAAAACCTAAGGATCTTGATTGAGTTCGTCCTCATTTCCTCAACATCCTCCTTATGCTCAATTGATAAAATTTACAACTTAATTGTATGTCAGTTGCAAACACTGCCGTTGCCGGTCCCAAGCCCGGATGCAAAAAGTGGAGGGTTGCGTTAGGTAGTCGACAGCAAGCGTAAAACTTGTCGAAAAAATCATGACATGAATCCTTTTGATCATTGTGTAAGTGCTAGGGCGTCCCCTGGAAGCGACGCGCTGTATAGCCTGAATACAGTGAAAAGTGTGCAAGGGCCGCTATACCGGCGCCCGGGTGTAGTGTTAAATAAGCAAGGGTTCCCACATTACGGACGAATGCGGGTAAAGAATTTAGTCCATGAAACTAATGAAACTAATATTAGGATAGGTTCTTGGAATATAAGCACTCTCAATGGTAAATTAATGGAATTATTTGATATTATGATTCATAGGAAAATTAATATCTTATGTATTCAAGAAACTAAGTGGGTTGGAGAAAAGGCTAAGGAGATTGATAATTTAGGTTTTAAACTTTGGTATTCTGGTAAGAGTCGCACTAGAAATGGTGTAGGTGTAATTATAGATAAGAGTATGAAAGATAATGTTGTAAA
>NEWO01000145.1:125973-242946 GCA_003013225.1 Phalaenopsis aphrodite
CAGAGGTAGACCTAGGAAGACTTGGGCTTATTGTATTAAAAATGATCTTAATTTATTAGAACTAAATGAAAATATGACACTAAATAGGACGCAATGGAGAAAAAGGATTCATGTGGCCGACCCCACGTAGTGGGATTAAGGCTTTGTTGTTGTTGTTGTTGTTGTTGAATTGTATGTCAGTTGCAACTATATGTTAAATATTTAATGTTTAATAAGTATCCTTAATCGAAAGTGCTCTCCCATTATTGAGAGAGATAACTAACCATAGAGGGTTGCACCTATGGGAAACCTCGAACCCCAAATCAAAAAAATTCTCTATCTCTTAGTGTCTTATCTACAATCCATGTTGTCTCCTAAAAATATATCTATCAAGGCTCTCAAACAAAAATAAATAAATGTCAAGTCCTAGGGAGCAGTCAAAGTTTTTGAATCCCACGGTATCCGTGCACGAAAATGAAAATGATCGTCTAACTTAATGGTGGGTTGGAAAAGATTAAACATATATTTAAAATATATGTTAAGACCGTGACTCCCAGCAATAAAATATATAACCCATATTAAATGAAAGTAAATGAAATTATTTTTTTACTACTCAGTTTTTTTAATATTTATTGTATTTTCATAACATATTTTAAAATTAGAATTATAATGATTTAGAAATATTTGCACACTGAATAATTTAACTAAAACTTTCAGTCCCTAAAGTTTTATAGGAAAACCAACTTTATGTTAGATGGATCCTAGAGAGAGTGTACAGATATCGATGAGCGCGAGTTTACAGGTACTATATATCTTTTTTTCTGCTAGTTGTAAATATTTATGTATACTAAAGCAGTTATTGTTAAATATATGGAACTTGTGACTTACATACCTCACCTACCTCTCTTCTGTTCTCTTTAAAAAGTCTCTTTTGGTCTGTCACAAGTGTTAGTCAAGTCCTCTTGAGAACTAAGAGAGAAAGAAAGAGAGAAAGAGAAGGAAGTTTTTTTTGTAAACGTCGAGGCGCTCGAAGGTGTAATTTCTCGAAGTACTAAAATCCTCTGCAGCTCCGTGGATGTATGCAAATTAGTCGAACCATGTAAATCTGTGTTATTTTCTGATTTTCAATTTTTCAATCTGATTTTTTCACTTTATTGTCGTCGTTTTTCATAACATTTGGTATCAGAGCTTTGATTCGAGTCTGAAAGAAAACGATAGGGGGGACGAAGTGATGGCATCAGAGATCAAAAAGTTCAGTGCCACAGATTTTGGTTACTAAAGGATGCAGATAAAAAACTGTCTTTATGGGAAAAAACTTCATCTTTCATTACTGGGAAGATGACTTGAAAAGATGGACGAGGCGGAATGGAAAGTTATGGGGTTATTCGATTAACCCAGTCAAGATTCGTTGCCCAAAACGTCATCAAGAAAATGAAAATTGCATATCTTATTGTAGCTTTATCAGGTATGTATGAAAAGTCATCGACGAATAACAAGAAATACTTGATGAAAAAGTTATTCAACTTGAACATGGCGGAAGATGTCTGTTGCTCAACACTGAATAATTTCAACATTATCATAAATCAGTTGTCCTCTGTTGAAATTAATTTTGATGATGAGATACGTGCGCTGATATTGTTGGTTTCATTGTCAAATAGTTGGGAAGTCATGAGTATGGCAATTAACAGTTCTGCAAGAAAATCTAAAATGAAATAAGATGATATTCGTTATTTAATTTTGGTTGAGGAGATGTGCAGGAAAGATTT
This sequence comes from Phalaenopsis aphrodite, assembly GCA_003013225.1. Classification (NCBI taxonomy): domain Eukaryota; kingdom Viridiplantae; phylum Streptophyta; class Magnoliopsida; order Asparagales; family Orchidaceae; genus Phalaenopsis; species Phalaenopsis aphrodite. The sequence continues at coordinate 127,719 of NEWO01000145.1, forward strand.
TGTCGATACCTTAGGTTCGATTTCGGCACTAATCCAGAGGGAAATCACAGGACAGGAACTCAAACAGAGAAAAATAAAAATCAAAGTCTGGTCAGCAACCAGCCTGCTGGAATTGTAGCAAAGTTGGCCACATAAAAAAGAATTGCAGGAATCCTAAGAAGAAAGAGAATGATAGCGCTAATGTTGTAACGGAAGAAATACAGAATGCGTTATTACTGGCAGTCCACAGTTCTGTTAATAACTGGATACTGAATTCAAGGGCTTCCTTCCATACATCTTCCCACCGAAAGTTGATGCGAAATTATGTTTCAGGTGACTTTGGGAATATATATTTGGCTGATAGAAAAACTCTAAACGTGGTGGGGATGGGAGACGTTGATATTGCACTCTCTAACAAGAGAAAATGGACTTTGCAAAAGGTCATACACGTTCTTGAGTTGAAGAAAAACCTCATTTTTGTCCGGCAGCTCAATGAGGGTGGTCATTCAGTAGTGTTCTCAGACAGCACTTGAAAGGTTACCAAAGGAGCATTAGTACTGGCTCGGGGTAAGAAAACTGACACTATATGTGAGTACAGGTTTACTCAGGCGTGAACACATGAGTCAGATGTGCATTGAGGGGAAACAAAAGAATGTCAGTTTCTTGAAAGGTGGCAGAGTGCCAAGAAGAGGAAAACCGGAACTTGTACACACAGATGTGTGGGAACCTTCTCCAGTGGCATCTCTTGGAGGCTCTAGTTACTGTAGAAAGGTAAGATTTGTTGATCTACCCGAGGCCACAGTGCAGAGCAGCGATGGAAGTGAAGAGGAGAGTGGGTCCAGGATACTCTTTCCCATTGTTCCACAGACAGATGTTAGAGAACTACAGATCTATGAAGAAATCTTGCAAGATGAAAATTCGAGCAAGTGAGAGCTGACAGAACTTCCACCAGAGAAAAAGGCATTACAGAACAAGTGGTTGTACCGGTGAAGACTGCGTTTGATGGCAGTAAGAGGTGCAAGACTGGACTTGTTGAAAAAAACTTGCAGCTGAGGCAGGATATTGCCCATGCAGTGGGAGTTGTAAGCAGATTCATGAGTAACCCAGGAAAAAAGCTTGGAGGTAAAAGGCTACGTTGGCGCTGATATGTCAACTAAGGATGTTACTTTTGAGAAACTGAAGTTATGCTCGACTTCAGTTGGTCTTCCAGCGTGAATATAGGAGTCATAAGTTGCAGAGCTGGAGGAAAGTGGAGAAGATCATGTTTGAGGAAAAATGTTGGTACAGCCAGTAGATGATGCAGTCTGTAGGTGGTGCAGTAAATGGCTCAATCTCCAAGTGGGAGACTTGTTAAATATGTGACTTAACTACCTCACCTATCTCTCTCCCACCCACCTCTCTACTTTTTTCTTTAAATAACCTATTTTGGTTTGTCATAAGCGCTGAGCCAAGTTCTCTTGAGAGCTAAGAGAGAGGAAAGAAGAGAGAAGGAGAAAGAGAAAGGAAGTTTTTCTTGTAAACGTCGAGGCACTCGACGGTGAAATTTCTCGAAGTACTAAAATCCTATGCAGCTCCGTGGACGTAGACAAATTAACTGAACCACGTAAATTTGTGTTATTTTCTAGTTTACAATTTTTCAATCCGGTTTTTTCACTTTATTGTCGTCGTTTTTCATAACAGTTAATTGTGTTCAAATAGTAGAATTGACCAAGTAATTTTCTATTGCAATTGGATTACATTAGTGATCAGCTTTAAGCCCATCACTTTTTGCTTTAGTTATGGATGCACTTACTAGGCATTTATAGAAGTACCTTGGTGTATGTTTTTGGTTGATGATGTCCTTGTGGATAAAATTAGAGAAAAAGTTCATGATAAATATGAATTATGGAGGTCTACATTAGAGTATAACTGCCTTCGTTTTAGTAGATCTAGAACTGAATACATAGAATGTAATTTTAGTAGCAGAGTTAGTGATAGAGTTGTAACAATTGGTGATAAAATTATTAAAATGTGTGAATGTTGTAGATATATCGGGTCTATTGAGGTGATTTTGGTGAGTATGAATCTCTCTTTCGTGTTATTTGAGATATTCATTTTTTCCTCAAACTTCAATTATGACATTTACCACAATTTTGTGCAATTTTTCACTTTCGGTTGCAGTAATAGGCTTCAAACTTATGTCGAAAGCGTCAAAATTGGTTTGCAAGCTTCCGTAAGGGCTATTAGCATGATTTCAACGAGAGGAAAGAAAGAGTGAGGTGTTAGGAAGAAGAGGGGAGAAGTTTACACTGATCAAAGAAAAGTTGGGTTATACCAAAAAACTCATTTGAGGTATGTATTGGCATTTAAAGCATGTTTTGGGTTTACGCAAGTTATGTTTTAGGTTGTTTACTCAAGATAGCGAGCTCGAGACGAGCGTGAGGAAATTTGTCATAGGGCTACTCTGTTAAGTCGGGTGTAATAATTTTGTACTGATGTAAGAAAAATAATCCTCTATACATATTCATATGATTTCTGTTTGATACGGATGTATTTAAATATTCATGCATATTTTGGATGAATACATGCTTTGAATGTATGAATATAAATTGATTTCTTCCAATGATACATGCAATGTTATTAAGCTATGATCAAATTATGATACATATGGTTATGTTTATGATATTAATTGTCTACAGATATTAAATTGCTATGATTCATACACGCGACATACGAAATGCCTATAAATGTTTGCTACAAGTATTATGCTTTAAAAAAATGTCATTGTGGTAGATCATTACAAAAGTGCTTATGAGTACGCTATGCAGGGATGTGGTATTTCCAACTTCTAGTGTTCATACGGAGATGAAACTCTGGAAACCATTGTAATTGAACGGTGATAGAATATAGAGAACCGTTAGTATCAGCGAGGTTGTTGATAACTGTTTTTTTGGGGGGTCCAACTATTATCAATATTTAATATAACCTTTGAGGCAAGGTAACGACCTATGATAAGATAGAAAATGAACATAGTTTAGACCTATACATTTACATGTGACATTATTATGAAATGACATTCCAAAGATGTTATGATTATATGGTTATGATGACATTGTTATAATGTTATGATTGTCTATACATGAACAAAATTGCATACATGTTTACACAGTTCTCTTGATTTCTACACTACATGTTTTATTTTCATGTTATATATGCCTCTAGCATGTTGTGACTAGTGTGTAAACGTGTACAATTCCATATGAGCATGCGCGTTATTTCATTTTCGTTTATTAAATCTTATTTTAGCCTTACTTATTTTGTTGAGCTTGTTGTTACTCGTTGTATGTTGTTTACTTTCAGAAAAAGGCAAAGAACACTTGAGCAAGTAGACAGATGTGATTTGTGCAGTTTTTGCACTATATAATTTTGGGGAGCCTATGCATCTATTAGTACATACTTTTATTTATGTTGGGTTTAGCAGCCCTGTGTAATTTATATATTTTGATGATATGATTTTCCACGCTTCTGAATATAACTATGAATGACTTATGAAAAACAATGAATCACGTATGTTTGCAATAATTTAATTAGACTAATTCATCATTCACTAGATCCTTATTCTGCAAGTCGGGACAAATGTTAGTGAATAATTAGTCTGGTCGAATTGTCCGCCTCCGTCGCACCTCAGTCAACCCTTAAATAGGGGCCAGTTGGGGTGTGACATAAGGCTTGGAATGATTCCAGTGCATGCTAAACATGTATAATATGTGATTGAGACATTACAACCTTAATTTCGAGATCATTAGTAGGCTTCAATGTTTCTAAAAATAATGTTAGCATCCACAAATGACGTATTGCAGATAAGGAATCTTTAAACTTCAGCCTGAGATGAATAGTAGCTTTATTGGATCTATGTACAGCTGAATTTTAAGTGTTCAAATTCAGAAACTTATACTCAAAAAAAAAATCAAATTACCTGAGCTGCAAGTTCCCAAGAAGCAAAATCTAGCAAGCCTCCCAAAAGCCGCCTTCTGAATATAGGCAATGCCTCTTCACGCCTTCAATTATGTATTATTGAGTATGAGTGGAGCAATGAGCAAATAAGTTGATTGATCTGAATTTAGGGAATCACCACAGATCATGTATACCTTCTGCGCAACTCACCAACGCTGGATCCTCCAATCATAGAGAGCCATTCTGCACAATGAACTGTTGCCTCTACCTCCTATAAAAAGAAAAGGTTTTGAATAAAATGTTCAGCGCAAACCAATATATTTAAAGTTCGAATATGAATGACCAAAATGCAGAATAAGGGATCAATAATAAGAATGGAAATCCAATATTCCCCAATAACTACACCTATAAAAACCATATTACCTAAGCTGATATCTTCAAAAAATTGTTCTACGACATGTTAATCTGGCATTGGTAATCAAACCAAGTAATAAGGACACGTGGAGACACAAGTAGGAAAGGACTCATCTAATTTTTCAAGATTAAGTTTCCCTAGTCATGAACTGACCACATGTTTTCTCAGATTGGATTGTCTGGCAGACAAAACCAAATGAGGTAAAAAAATAAACAGAAACGACATTATCACGTACCATTAGACACTCAATTTTCGATCTCAAACCAAGCCAGTCATCTCAAATATGGGAATTTCTATATTTAATAGGTCTTTCATGAGCAAAAATGTATAATATTCCATATATGCATAATTCAAGAAAAAAAAAACTTCTGTTCTACATATCTTTTAAGATTTACAAAAAGGTACGAATTTTAACCTTCAAAATTATAATGCATATACTTTATGTACTATACTCTCATTCCTAGCAAACAAGAACTCCTTGATCACCTCAATTTGGCAGATTAAAAATAAATTTAAATTAAATTAAATAATTCAAATTTAAATCATATAATTTATATTTTTCATGCTGAATTCTAAAGAAAAATTCTTATAATACACTGTATCAATGTTCATTTTCTTTAGTTGAATTCTAAAGAAAACTTCTGTTCTACATATCTTTTAAGATTTACAAAAAGGCACGAATTTTAACCTTCAAAATTATAATGCCTATACTTTATGTACTATACTCTCATTCCTAGCAAACAAAAACTCCTTAATCACCTCAATTTGGCAGATTAAAAATAAATTTTAATTAAATTAAATAATTCAAATTTAAATCATATAATTTATATTTTTCATGCTGAATTCTAAAGAAAAATTCTTATAATACACTGTATCAATGTTCATTTGCTACCCGGCACATAGTTTATCAAGAAATGGTATCTACACTGCCAAGTTCTGTATGACATAATTTATGATAATTATCAAGTCAAGCAAATCTGAATAAAACAACACAACATATTAGCAAAGGCTCTATAAATGTTGCCAGTTAGGGGGAAAAAAAAACTTTTATAAATGTTTAGGTGTTAGATATATACATATGCAAGAATTGTGAGGTATGTATGTAAACTCCCCAAAGTTAGAACTTTAAAAAACATTAGATACACGCTACTAATGTATTAACAATGGCTCTACAAAAAAAATAAATAAATAAATAAATAGTCATTTCAGTGTACACATGAGAAGTTCCAAACACACTCCTGACTAACCCCACGAATTGAGCATAGTCCTCACCTTCAACAGTCCAACTTTTTTATATTTTAGAATTTATTTAATGATCTGTAAAAGAAATGGTGCTACTTCTTTCAGCATGCTTCAGTTATATATGTAATACCTTACTATATCAGTTTGAGCTTAACGACAAGCTTCAGGTATCAAATATTAAATCCATTAAATATATATATATATATATATATATATATATATATATATATATATATATATATATGAAATCCTTCAGGAAAATAATATTCTTGTTTTTTTTTCATAAATTAAAAACCTTCATAATCACAGAGATTTCAAATGTATCTAACGTTCATAAGAAAAAAAAAACAATTTAATGAAATAAATGATGATATAAAAGAGAAATTTACCTTCCATCCATCTTTTTTTCTCATGGAATGTTCTAGAATGATAATCAGAAAGTTGTGAATAAGGTCTTCAATCTTCCCAATGCTTATAGCATTCAATTCTTTAGTAGAAACCATCTAAGCGAACAAGAGGGCAAAAGGAAAACAGAATAAAAAGACTTGAGCAAAGCCAATGTAAGAAACACTAAACACAAAATCGGATATAGATTAAGGAAAATAGTATCCTACAAGACTAGTGCAAGTTTATTTGAAGAAATAAATGCCCTTTTAAATTAATGGAGATGAAGCAAAACGGTCAGTGTTCGAACCCCTAGATTCATACCAAGAAGAAAATCACAACACCACATATTCATGCCAAAAAAAGAAATTAGGATCACACTGTTCCATACCAAAGAAGAAAATCAAAATCAGATGGTGGAAAAAGAATGACTTGATTTAAAATATAAGTCTATATATGTATAGTGAAAAGCTTATTGTTTGTATTTGTATGGCCGTAGATTTTTTTTTATTAACTTTTGTGTAGACTAGTTTCCTTATTTTCTACTTAGAGCAATCAGTCAATGAGCTTGTATCAAATACTTTGAATCAACAAGAAAAATTTCATACTCCCCACAAGGTATCAAAGCCTTGGACCTTTTTTTCAATATCAACTTGTGCCACGACTTTAATCATCGCTTCCCTACATGGCTCAAGCACAAACCATCATAGCTCAAGGTCAAAGAAGGTAGTATCATTTTTAGTCATGCACGATCTCGATGATCACTTCTTTGTGTTTCTAGCCTTTCGACGATCTCTATTTTGTTATATTTGCCATCCATACATGGATCTTTGCTCAACAACTTCAAACTATATCACCTCTCTAGCAAGCGCACAAAATATCCACTTAAAATTCATTGCTCTTTCTACCTTCAATCTCCTTGCAGCTCATCATCATGATCCATATTTGTTACACTTGTTATGCAAGTGCCACTTTTCTACAACATTCATTATAGTAACATTCATTATTGCATGTTCCCTCTCTAAGATCTTTCAGTAACTGTAGTTCTTCCAACGGCCTTCATTGATATTGCTCTTTCCAGTAGCCTTTCATTGTTGCATGAGCCACCTTTCACCGCAATCTTCATCATTATTGCACCTAAAAATCTTCTGAGAAGAAAAAAAAATTATCATAGCAATATTAAATACCCCACAAGCATGAGAATGATAAGTTGAGAACTCTACTAAATGGTCTAGAGTTGGCTTCAGCTACTAATTCATCCAAGAATTCAAAAGAGTTTATTGTCATTGCTGGATTAATTATCTCGTTTCAAACTTTTGTCAACTCAAGCATGAACTCAAAATTTACTGATCATATGACTCAAAAAATTAGCACATGTACACCTTGTCCAAGAAGTACAACAGTTATCTCGTATAATAGTTCTATAACAACTATAGTAGGTATAGGAGACTGAATAATCCCGCAGTTTTGTTAAAAGATGTTCTACTTGTTTCAAAATTGTTCACTACCATTGTCTCAATTTGAAAAAGAAAAGTTAATGTAGAAAAGAAAACAATAGAAAAATTTTCAAGAGTCATTCATTTTCTTTGTACAAGAAGAGAGATATAGTATCTCCCATGTGCATTACAAAATAAGAATAAAATTTAAAAAAAGAAAAAATAAATAGCGGCCTACGATACTTTAGGAAAGCACACAAATTACAATATGAGAGTCATAGAGAGACAAATCTAACGGTATAAAACCTCGATCTGTGTCTTAAATTCTTTACAATTCGAGATTCATAAGTAAACAGATCCAACAGTATAAAGCCCTGATCTGTGTGCATTAAGGTCCTTGCCATGATTAGAGCAAAAATTCAACACTCCCTCTCAAACTGAATGGTAGAGATCAACTATTTCAAGTTTGCTTATGATATTTTTAAAAATTTAGCTAAAAAGGCCTTTAGTAAACATATCGGCTAGTTGATTTACTTCGATATTGTTCTCAATTTACATCAATTATTTCATCAATCCAATTTTGTATTGGTTCAGTTAGAGTTTCATACGACTTGCATATTATCATATTGATTTCTTTCAGTGTCTTCATAACATAATTCTGTTGAAAGAGAAACATAAAGACCCACGGACAGCCAGTAGCATGGTGTTCCACAATAATTTCATGATTATGGAGCAAAATTTTTCAAAAAGTAACAACTTTGGATCTTTGGGCTTTAAAGGTATATCCATATAGTATTGAATCTTCCCTTTCCATTTAGAAGTGATTTGAAACCATGAAAGTAATTTTCTTGTTCAAACAATAAAGGCCTTGAAATACCCTGAGTTCTCCTTTGGTTTGATTTTCACCATTAATTATGGTCAATTCTTTTGAAAGGAAGACAATAGACCTCAATATAGTGAATAGAATGAGAATTTGGCAAGAAGGACAAGATTGAAAGTGAAAACCCTAACCTTAGAGAATAAGAACAAAAGTTGAAAGTGAAAACCCTAATATTAGAGAATAAGAGCAAATATTGGAAGTGAAAACCTTAATCTTAAAGAATAGGAACAAATGCTGAAAGGAACGCCCTGACCATGCTTTGATACCATGCAGAAAATAAAACAATGAAAGAAACTCTCATATGTGTGTGTGCACCATATGCATTACAAAAAAGAATAAAATTAAAAAAGAGTGAAAAATAAAAAATGGTCGGCAATCCTTTAGGAAAGCACATGAATTATAATTTGAGGGTCATATAGAGACAAATCTAGTGGTAGACCCTTGATCTGTACGTTTTATTTTTTTTCTATCCAAGAGTCATAAGTAAACATATCCAAAGGTAAAAAATAGTGATCTATGTGTCTTAAGTTATTTGCTATAATTGGAGCAGAATTCAATACTTGCTAAAAATTTTTATAGCGATAAGATCTTTTTATCCAACTCGATGTGTATTTCAAGACCAAGATTCAGGAAAGAAAATTAGACATTCTAAGGAATAGAACAAACAATTATCTCAAGATAAAAAATAGATTTGTTGAAATAATAGTTAATTACCTTTTCAATTTCAATCTAGCACTCTTTATCTAAAAAATATAAAATATGGTTTTATAAACATAGACTAAAATATTCATCATTTAGGACACTTAAAATTAGATTTCCTACCCTATCTAAGGGACTTGATAATCAAACCTCCCAATGTAATGTGTGTTAATTTGCAAGACAAAACATGCATCATTATTAATCGACAATAAAGGAAGTTCAATTTAGTTTTCTACTATACATAGTATTATTTTTGGTCATATTATACCCACCATTTATGAAACATGTTAGTTTGCATTATTCATTGATGATTGAGCCAAGCACCTGAATTTTTCTATTAAAAAAAACTAAAGTTAGTTTTGTTCATCAAAATTTCATCAAAGAGTACAAAACTAGTTTGTAATCAAAATCAAATAGTTCAAGTGCAATGATGCAAGAAGTTATTTTAACCAAATCTTAACCACATTTTTTTAAAAGAAAAACATTATTTAAATATTCATGTGCAAAAAATTCACAACAAAATGAAGCAACCACAGGAAAAAATGGTCATCTCCTTTGATATAATCCGAGCTTATTTCAAAAAAAAAAAAACACCCAAATATATTTTGGTGGGAGGGAAAGGAGAGTTATAACAACCACAAACGTTCCTTATAGAGTTTGGATTGAATGAGTCTTATTAAAATGATGTCCAAATTCTATCATAACTTAAAGAACTTCGAATCAATTATGTCCTGAGATATTTTGAGTAACTTCAGTTCACATTTCATAATCCAAACAAGGCAAAACTTGATCCATGGATAAATGTATTTTTTTAGCTATTCTTTACCAAAGAAAGGACATAAGTTCTACCATCCACCTTGCAAGAAGTTTCATATAACAGCAAATAGCACCTTGCATGAAACCATATCCGCTTCTTCTGCCCCTCGTCTTTAAGAGGAGAATCTAGTTACATGAAGAAAATAAAGGTTTCTATCTCATTGATATCTCTTCATCATCAAAATCTATACCACACTGGTATGGGCTCATCTATTGTGTTTCATCGTACATCCACGCCTCCTATGGAGCATAATGAAACTATCTCCATAGCACATTAGCTTCATGTTGAAAATAAACCAGATGTGCTGAAGTATACAAAAGAGAAAAAGCATTTGCTCTCAAAGTTGCACTAGTCTAAAGATCTGACCACCTTGAAAATGAAAGAATTGTTTATATTTAAGAAACCATAAAATCATTTAGACAGAAACACGGATCATAGTTTTCTCATTCCATTTGAAAGAGAATCAAATAATGTACTAAGCAACCCATATATCTTCTTTGTCATGTTTCATCATTTATAAAGTTTATAATGTCTAATAGAAGTTTACATGTAAGCCAGAAAAAGTATTCACATTCCTATGAAATGAACCAAGGCTTTATCCAGTAAAATTGGAACCAAGCTATGAATGTATAGAAGAGAGCCTTGAAAATAAAAGAACATGGAAGCTAGTGAGTCCATCTAGTGTGTTCCGAAAATTCGAGCTCGACACTCTTTGCGAGAGAGATATTACGCTTTCCAAGTTAAGTTTTTAAAAAACATATTAAATTTGAAATAGTATATTGCTCAAAAAATTATGTTCTCATTTTGCTAGAACTTTGACATTTGATTTCAGGTTTCTCCTAGGTGAAAAACTATATGGTTGTAATAGCCAATTTTGTGTTATAAGCAAAATTTTTTACGACTTAAAATATACCCCAAATTTCACAACCCACAGATTTCAACCAAATCAATTTTATAAAATTTTACACAAAAAATCAATAACTCAATATTATATACTATATTTAAATCATAAATAGATTGAAAGATATAAAAATCGGACACATTACTATTCTCAACCGCCTCTCATGCCATTTTATTTGAGGGTTTGCGATTCCAGAGCCTTAGAATTTCCTCCCCTCTCCTGATATCTCGCTCTTTGCTCCTGGTTTCGCTCGCAGGTCCCTCCCTCCCTATTTGATCAACTCGGCAAAAGGAGTTCCGCTTGCGGCCACTGTAGCAGGGCACAAATAGAGGCAGCCGAGCTGCCACCTGGTAAGTCGCAGATCTGGGTTTAGGGTTCCGGAGAAAAATTGGTAAGTGTTAAACTGATTTTAGCATTATTTAAGCCTTTCATTTCATTCCACACATTTTAGTTTTAAGATTTGCCTCAATTTTCATGCATTTTTCATTTTCGAAAGTCGTCAGAGGTGTTGAACTTGTGTTAAGCAGTTTGCGAGGATTTTAGCCCAAAATCGGCACAAGGGAAGGGAAGATTGAGAAGATAGAAAGAAGAGTGACGAAGTATTAGCAGCTCGGAGAAATGTTGGGTTGTCAAAAAGCCGTTTCAGGTATGTTTTGGCAAATCAATTATATTTTGCGTTAAATCACCCTATGAGCTAAGATACCCTGAATTTCAAAATCATTTAAAATTTCATGTTATTTACCCAAGATGGCAAGTTTGAGGCAAGGGTGTGAAAGTTATTCATAGAACAGCTCTGTAAATTCAGGTAAACTAATCACAAGCTAAGAAGAATAATTTGATTAATAAAAATTGCTTACAACTTAAAGTTTGATATTATGTTTTATAGGATATTAAGAACAACATAAAACTTATCGCGGGGTCCAACTAGTTACTGAAGACTAAGAATTTAGCGTGACAACTAAGGTGAGTAATTACATTTCTAAATTTTAGTAATGTATTTTACTTCAAAATATATTTTGATTTATATGTATGTTTTAGGTCAATTAGATTTATATTACAACAGATTCTTCATATTGTTAGATAGAAAAGATATGCATTACACAAAAGATATAAAATATATGCATGAAATAAAAGATATGAATGATATGAAAGATGCATGATATGAGAGATATGAATGATGTGAAAGATATGCATGATATGAAAAATATGTATGATATATTAGTTGCACAGAGAATAAAAGTAAAGTTAAAGGAATGTATTTTATTGACGGCGATCCGCACAAAGACAGATGTGTATGAAAAGAATATAAAGAAAAAGTAAAGTTAAATTAAATCTATATAGAAGACTTGAATAATTTTATTTAGAAAAAGCCATTGATAAATGTATTAGCATATATAAGATTTTTTTTATAAAAATATGAAAGACCAGCATATTATGAGAATTCTTATAGTAATAAGAAATACCAGCATCCATGTTGATTTCTTTTCCTTGGGTTACAATAGTTTAGAAGTGTGAACGCTCCAGGATTATCTTTAGATAAATCATTATATTGTTTTTTTTAGGTTTTAAACATTTGAATAAGATTAACATAAGAGGATCAAATGTTATAGGAGACGACAACAATAATCAAAAAGGTACATATTTCTATTTGTTAATTTAATTATTTTCTTTAATGGTTCTTTCATGTACATTTTAATATTAAAATATTAATAATAACCAACGAATAGCAAGGAATTTATTTCTATTGTCCAACCATCCGTTACCATCTTGGTTAATTCCAAGTTGTTTAGCATATCTTTCATTATTAGCAACTCTTTCATTATAGATAAAAGAAGATTTATCATTGTCATCATAGAGCGAATTGATGAAGGAATGATGGCAAACTCGATCAAAACCTTACAATTTTGGTGTCATAAGTTGTGACCACTATGATCTACATGGCCAATGAAATTAATCAACCAAACATGATCAAAGAATTCTTATCGATAACCATGGTCTGTCTTCCAATGAGACATTATAAACCTAGGTAAGTGTTTACCTAAGAAAATAAATTTATATTGATGATAACCAACAGAAGATATTATGCCCTACCAAGTGCACACTATGATTCAAAACTCAAATAATACAGAATCATTAAAAAACATACGCGCTTCGACCACATGGTGCAATTAAGAGGTGAACCATCTGATCAAAGGATCTAATCGCTACCACTCCTTTTTTGGTGTCATTTAAAGGCAAAATCGCATGGACAAAACACGGGTCATAGTTTTATTATCATGAGATTTTTTAAGGCAACAATATAAACACGTTTGATATGAATTTATTTTTTTATGAGCTTAGATTAATCTTAAATTTATCATCCTCAATAAATTACTGTGGATGATAGATGAATTTTCATATAGGTGTGGAGTAACAATTTTCACTTCATTTTTTTTTTTACATTTCACAATCTTCTCTATATTTTTATATGTAAATTCTTTTATTTGAATTCAGGTCCAACGGAAAGTTCACTGAAACTTGATGGTATTTTGAAAATAAATCCCCTATTAAAATTTGCTATAAACATAGAATCATCGAGGCATTTGATCTGTTGAACTTTTGTTGCTTTTTTTTCAAGGAAATTGAATTCAAAAATTCACATTGCTTAAGTTCACTTAAACTTTCATTTACAAGAACTTAAGAACTCGCCTCTCACGTATAATGGGGTGGGTCTGTGAGACATTTAGTTATATCAGACAAGCACGGTGCGCAGAGTTTGCCTTCTTGTAAAAAGAACCTTGATGCTCATATGCAATTATAAGTTAAAAATGAATTGATGTGATTTGCAAGTATTTGTTTCTTGGTCTATAATTATGTAAACTTATTTTATTAGAGCATAGAAATTATGAACATTCTCCATTTGTAACTTCGGTGAAGCTTGTTACATGAATGTTACAAAAGTATATGTCTCATCAACTCCAACCTTTGTGAAAGAAAGAATAGGATTAAGTGGGCCAATCACCTACAAAATGAGTTGTTCAAGGGTGTGAGTAATTTGATGAATTCATATTGCCCTTTGACGCTAAGAGTTTGCCTTTACAAATTAAAAACAAGTCTTACAAAATATTTGTACTTTTATTCAAAGAAAGACATTGATTCATTTTTACTTTAATCCATGCAGCATTCTCAAACTTTAAATTTGAGCACTTAACTCATTATTCAGAGAATATGTGGATTGCTTTGTTTTGTTGCTTTATTATGTTGCGTGTAGCATTCCGATCTTAGTTTTATACATTAATGCATTAATCATAACTCAAGCATAACAATTATTTCTATTAATATGCTTACACAATTTTAAAATCGCATTTGAGTTAAAAATTGCTTTGTAGCAAGCATACTACTTGAAAGTTCTACAAATTTGGTGGTTTGCACAAGCGTTTGTCAAATAATGCACATAATTTTTTTTATTTTGAGCTTTAAAATATTGTCTTTTATCCACTTATGTGTACATGTTGCAGATTTTATTGCTTATGTGACATTCTAGAATTTTATGTGTATTTTAAACAATATTCATTTTCTAGTACTGAGACTTAGTTTGTTTTCAAATAAAACCCAGATTGGTTATTTTACACTGTTCATTATTTTAATTTCATTTTCTAAACCATGCTTCAAGTTCTGAATACAGCAATTTAGTTCTATTAATTCTTGTAAGCGAGCTATTGGATACATCAAAATCTTGTTCATGTCCTTTACAAGTCTCATTTTCGTCTACTTAGGGTCATTTCAATCCTATAATGCAATCTAAATATTCTTTTCTTTTCCTTTTTTTTTTTTTTACCCGTAGGCAAACTACCGATTGAATTGTAAGTCACTTGTAAGTTGTGTGTGTTTTGTTCTTGTCTGAAGATGGGCTTTCAAGTCCATTGCAGGTCTCTTGTGAGCTCATTTCAAGTATAGCTTGAGTTCCAAGTTTACAATTTGGTCCTCATTTTCTCATTGTTTGCAATTTTATATTTTATTTATTCTCATTTTTATTATATTTACAATAAATCGTCTCTTTCATTTCATTCTATTTGAAGTCCTTGTAAATCCGAATTTTGACAGCCTACCAGTATCTTCCTTGCATGGGAGCATCTATGAAAAAACTAGGGTTGCCCATAGGGCAAAAGCTAGCACTTACGACAGCGACAAGTCTTCTTCCCTCACCAAGCCGAAAAAAGTGTGTATGAGTCTTCGGTTATTAACGAAGAATTTTTTAGCACAGATTTGCCCATTAAATCAAAAAATGCACACATAAAATACTTATTTTATTTTGGTTGCCCGAAATTTGTCCCCAGCTGAGCTAAAAAAAGGCATAATAATTATTCATCCCAATATAACAAAAAACTCCAATCAAACCTCTTAATAAAATGTATAGTTTCCATGGTAGAATTGTCCAACATAAATCCAAATTGATTATGAGAAATTTTTGTATCACTTTAACCCATGTTCAATTACTCTCCCATAATATAATTTTAGCGTATGACAAATTAACTTAATTTTTTTATAATTTGCACACTCTTGTGCTTCCCCTTCTATTCTTTAAGAAGGGAATCAAAATACTCTCATCCACTCATCAAGCACCATTTTAGTTTTTAAAATAATATTAAAGAGTTTATTAAGCCAAGAAACTCCCAAATCTCCTAAATATTTCTAAACTTCAATTGGTATATCATCAGATCCTGTTGATTTTCTCCTTTTGATTTTCCATCCTTGATTTTCTTTGAAAGAATTACAAATAATCTCAAACATTTGAGACATTCTCGGGAAAATGAGGCATGAACCTCATTGTGATTGTATAAAAAGCACTGAGACTGGGCCTCAAGGCATGCCTCATATTATGTAGTTTTAAACAAAGATATATATATATTGAAAAAAGCCCCAGGGCTAATATATTAAAGAAAATAGATACAGATAGGTTGTATGGGTGGCCTAAAAATAGGCACCCAACCCACACGGTACAACACACATAAAAAAGTTAAGCATGGATACATATAAAAATCAAAAAAACCCAATACCACCAGGGCACTAAAAAAGTGAGGGTCATCCCAATCTAGTCCTGTCTCTGGCTCTAGTTCTCGGAAGTGATCCAGCTAACAGATTGGTAAAGTGCGTATCATTACCTTAAGTAACCAAAGTATCATCCATAATACTCCGGAGCTCAAGCAAATCTCTATTCTTCTTCATCCTCCTAGAAGTGTAGACTTATCATTCCTCATCCGAAAAATCAGTCTGATGAGGTGGTAGAGCTGAAGCAGAACGATTAATAACCGTAGTACCCACAATAGGCTCTAGTATATGTGAAATATGAGTTGTCTATACACCGGATACTTCCTGAAGAAAGGGACCTGCGAGGTTCTTCTGATTATCAGTCTGAACATTGTCATTTGTAGATAATATTCCATCAGTATTGTTTTTTATGGGGTTTGAAGGTGTCAGCATCACATCACTCGCAGTAACAGTAACAACAGTGTCATTGAGGGGGTCCACAGAGGGAACAGACACCTCCTGTCTGGTAATATCCTCCCCAGGTGGAACTAAAATGTCCAAAGCAATGGAGTTAGACCCATCCTTATTCACTTGAACCTTAGATTTCAAATTAGGATAGAGTTTGTGGCATTTGTCAAGGATATGTTCAAACATCTTACAGTGGGTACAATATGGGGGTGTGTTTCATGATGATTTTTTGCAAATATCCAGTATGGGTTGTGCCCAGCCAGACTTCAGTAACATCAGGTAAAGTGATATCTCTTTCCACAAGTATTCTAGCCACAGGAGGTCTGGTAAGGTTGAAAGTAGGCATATCTAGTTTCAAAGGGTCCCCAAGGATGGCCCCAATAGAGTAGAGAACATGATTGTGAAAAAAAAACAACTTGAGCCAGGTAGACTAAATCATACCGATACATTGAGAGTTTCATGATTTGGGTCGAAATCAGGAGACCACTTGAGTAATTTCATTGATTTGTCTGCGATATTAAAATATTTCTTGGAGAAAATTCGGGTGTAGTCATTAGTTACTGTTAGTTGAATCAACACATCTCACATCCATGAGCCACACTTTCCACTTGCCTACTAGTTTAAGATCAGCAACACTCTTTCTGATAATATCCATAAGTGGGTGCCCCCACTGAAATTTTCCAATAAGAGCAAACTTGAATTTTTCAGTCATGGTAGAAATTTTTGAGTCAAAGAAAAAAATTGTTATTTTTTCAACTTTCCTACTTCCCTTCTTAACAAAAGGGTAATCATCTGTACCATCGCGACAATCCTTATAATTTGAGGAGAAGACCACCACGGACTCCACCTAAGGGTTACCCACCACGTGGGCAAAGGAGGCATTTGTCGGTTCAGCCAAAGAAGAATAAAGTGTCATCAGAGTAAAGAGGTGTGTTGACGTTCACCTGCAATGAATTCCTGACAAGCAGAAGAAACGAAGTTGTCGTTGTCGGGCCGGAGAGAAGCACGGGCGCAGACGCAAACAGAAGAAACGAAGCGTCGAAAAATAAGAAACAAAACTGTCGGGCGCAGAAGCAGGGAAAGACGTAGCGTCGAAACAGGAAAGACACAGACGCAACAAACGCACACCGACGCAAACGCAAACCAGAATCTGCAACAAACGAAGCCGACGCAGACGCAGACCGGAGCAAGAGTCGACGAAACGAGTTGCGAGCCCCTCTCCTTCGAGCGGTAGAATCAAATGCGACGGAAATCTCCATTGGAAAACCCTAGCAAAGCTCTCGACCGCAGCCGACATCGGGAAAAAAGTATATATATATATATTGTTTTGTATAAAATATTTCATACAAAAATAAGGATTTCCATACTATCCATATTCAGCATAACATTGACATAATGATAAAGCAATATGCAACTTGCTAAAAAGAAAGAATTAAAGATTGGCATGACGAGTTTACCTCATAATTAGAAACAAGAACTTCTAATATCCACTCTGGCCATTCTGCCATAGAAGTAAGAGAACTTCTGTTTTCTGGAAGACTGCAAGCCAAAAACAGAAGATCCTGAAATAATATAGAAGGAAATATTCAGAAACAGAGCAAAGCCACCTGCTTACTATCATAGCATTGACCAATGCATCAACATAACCTGTTCCAAGGAACAAATCAATAATCTGCTACTTCTAATACAAACTATTCTGAGCTTAAAAAGGCAACTGAGATGAACGACTACTCAATGATTGCTGATTGACTTTACTTTACAATGGAAGGATGGGATAGAACATCACTTGGAGTAGGATTTGAGCAAAGAAAAAGACTGAAATCTCAGATTGGTGAATATGACGATCAGAAAATCTGAAATATTGATGCATTAACTCGAGCCAGAGGATAGCAAGAATGATGTTTCTTGTTTTATTATGGTTCAGAGTACCAAACTTTTAGCATGATAAGTTTAGTCAGCAATGACATGAAAATGAGACAGTGGATGCTTTTTGGTTAGTGCTGCAAAGAAAAACAGTTTTGAAAAGTCATCTATAAGCGATTAATAGTATATGTTCATTGCGTGCACCAAAAAACATTCCACCCATTCCTATATTATATAAAAAGAACACATAAATATTTGTCCCGTCTAATATTCTATTAAAGAAGAGATTCCGAACTTTTGCCATCCCCAACACCACCTCCATCAGAAACTGCTCTCCTGCCTGATCAACTATCACCCTGCTCTTTCCAAAACAACATGCACCCCTTCCTTCCACTCTCATCCACCAACAAACACGCAAGCCTCGCCTACAGTATCAATCGCTCCTGTTTCAACCATATCACTCACCCACACATATGTTTACTCACACTCTGCACCAATGCAAGCTTGCCATCCATAGCTCACTCTTACTTAGCACATAGTAGCTATAACAGGTGAGCCATCAGAAGGCTACCCTAGATCGCCTCCTAAATCAAGTCAGTTGGTCGCTCACTGTAAATAATAACCTCACCAACTTTTCCCAAGCTCCATGCTACTTAAATGCATTCTATTGTTTTCCTTTCTTTCTCTTGGTGATGTTTGTTGAGGACTCCCCTAATTACTCTTCTGGAGAGGAAACACTCATCCATTATTGGTGCATCTATTAAACTCAATGATACCAACTATCTTCTATGGTCACCGGCTTCCCATTTCTTCATAGAATCTTATAATAAATTCACCAGCTTGTGCTATCTCTTGAATCAAAGGACACCAACACATACATCAAATAACAAGCTTCCGTAAATAGTGCTTTTGCATTAATATATCAAAAAAAAAGGTACACAATGATGCAAGTACATCTATGATATACAAAAGAGAGACCTATCATATACAAGTATGGCAGAAAGTTCCTATCATCATCTATATGCATCAAAACAAAAAAATAACTAAGGGCACGCTTGGCACAAAAAATGAGCGGCCCAGTTACAATGTCATAGCGTATGAAAAAATAAAACTTGTTTAAAGTTTAAAAGAAAAGCAAATCCCGAAGCCTCTTGTGATCGTTGAAGCCAAACAATATCCTTGTAGGTGGAGCTTAAAAATTGCATGATGTTCACATTATCCCCTTCAATGATAATACCCTTGCATTCAAACATCCAAGGCTTGCAAAAGTCTTGAAAGGATCTAATAGCTTGCAGCTCCACTTGGGCGCTATTCCAATGATGAGAGTGTTGTCTGATAGCCAAAATACCCAAACCCTGCTCATTGTGCAAGATGCAACCGGTTCCGGCAACCCCGGAAGAGAGGAGAGCACCATCAACGTTCACACTGAACCAACTAGGAGTGGGGATGCCAAAATTACCAAGTCCCTAGAAGCGACTATTTTCCAGAAGATTGCTAAATAGGCATCGAAATTTCTCCACTCATCATACTTTCACAATGGTGGCATTGTTAAAGTGCACGATCTTTTTTTTATGCTAGGGCAAAAAATTTACTCACTAGTACTACATCTTAAAATTTTGTCTATCAAGCCGATCGATACTTCATAAAAAAAAATAAGAAGTTTCTCATTGTTGTGTTCCACTCCAGCCTTCATCCATCCCAACAATATGTTCAAACTAAGCTAATTATGGAGTTTGTTATCATGGTTATCTTCCTCTTGTTTATCTAATCACTTAGTTACTTGTTATACCTTCTTCTAAGTATAATTGTACTTCCATTGTTGCCAAACAAAAGGGTGGTTATAGTTCTCATTATTGTGGTGATTGTTGTAGTTGTCAAGGCAACTCTTTTCACCTTGTGAGTATTTTCAGAGGACACATCACTCATCGATTACTTTTAAAAATTTGGCTATTCTTCAAACTAAACAGGTTCTCTACAGGTTATGTTACTATTTCCCAAGAAAATTATGATAAGCTTCAATAAAGCTCAAATATCCATTCACAACTCATGTTTCATCCTCAAACTTGATTGCAATCATACATTTTAATATATCTTCAGTTTAAGATTCATATGTTCTTACATAACAAGTAAACAATAATTATATTAATCTCTTACCAAGATATCTCATCCTCTTATTACGATTCTCAATGGGTCTACCGGAAATCCATCCTCCAATATCTAAGTAAGGATCTACCCATCTCTCATTCACTTTAATAGACAATATTTCATAACTCCCACAATTATTTTCTCCTAATTTATAGCCTATAACACCAAGTTTCCATCTTGCAACACCCTTGCTACCCCCTTATTCACGCACGCCTACTACGGTCAACCAAACTCACGAGCACTTGTTGCGGCCACGAGTCCCAATTGAAGCAATCGCTTAGTTCTGCGTGTCACGTGAAGCTCACATCATGTTGTTGCTATCATACATGATTGGCTCGCCCCCATCTCTTGTTATAATTTGTCCCTACAAGTTCCATTTGTTGACTCTCTACTCTTGTTGAGCTTGGCTATTTTGGTTGGAAAATGCATGTGTTCTAGCTCGACATGCACCTTGGGGATGATCTATGTCTATGCCTCTGAGCAAGGCAAATGTCGATTTTAATCTCGACACCTATGGTGGCTCCCTAGATATTTCAATAAGGCTAACCTCAATTTATTTTTTGCTCCAAATTCATTTCTCATGTGGTGCCACCTCACTTTCTCCACTTCAAATCTTACATTGGCAGCCACTCCATCTAGGTCATTATCTGCTCATATACAACAGCTAACAAGTCTATCCTTATGAATGTTAGCATCCTTCGAGCTCCCATTGTTGGCTCACCATGTTATGTGCTCCTTGCTCTTTTTTCGAACTGTGAGACTACACTGAGGTTACAATAAAGAGTTAAAGAAGTAAATCTCGTGGGTTGGAAGGGCAAAATGGCAGGTCGGCTACCATCCTAAAGGAAGAACAACACAGAAGTGAACTGCCGATGGCTTGGATGATAACTTATTTTGACTCCAGCTTGAAGAAAAATATGTTGCAGCTCTCCAAATCCGAGAAAATAGAGAAACAAAGCATCCAAATAACATAAAGCCCATGTAAGAGTCTCCACTAGGTTCTAGAATCATATAGTTATTTTAAAAAATAAGATCTTTTAAAATAAAAATTATTATAATTTAGAACCATTTTGGCCAATAAGTAGTTTAACTTATACCTTTGGTTGCTAATATTTTACTGAAAAGCTTGTTATAGACTAGATAGATACTGGAGAGTATGCATGCTGTTGAATTCAGATTTGTCCAATGAGGCATGCCCAAGGATCGGAGCTGTAAAAACCGTGAGGGAGAGACGGGGAGAGAGAAGAAGAGGGAGAAAGAATGAAAGAGCACACACAGAATTGCCCCATAGGGACGACCTGGGGTATCACCGGGATGCGTGACCCATTTTATATATTGTAACTGAGAGGTTACAAAAGAGAAGGGGATAGAAATCTCCCTATAGAGTGAGTCTAGTGAGAAGAGTCTAAAGAGTCAAAAGGCCCTATTTATAGAAAATAGAGGGAAAAAGTGTAAAATTGCATGTTTACCCATGCTTTAATAGGGGCAATACAGGATATTATTGACTTGTGCCTTTTCAAATTTGTAACCTCCTATGGCACCTTTTCATATGGACACCAGTTGGCCTTCACTCTGGGGAGCCGGTGGGCTATTCTGTTTGGACACCGGTCGGTTTTGAGTGTGGTAGTCGGTCAGTCAGCTTGTCTGATTATTTTTCATTGGTGATTTCTAAAGATCTTTGGGGAAGTTGTTGAGAGAGACTCACGTTGATAATTTGAGATTGTTGGGGATACTAAACCTTTGTTCGGTCATTGGCGTGATTGTCTATTTCTGGTCAGCCTGGGTGGCCCTTAGGTCGTCAAATTGGTCTTTAGTCGATTAGTAGTCCTTCGGTCGGTCGCCAGCCCTTCAATCGGCTGACCAGCGCCCGGCTGGTGGTCTTCAGCCTGACATATTCATTATGTCTTGTAACTTTTAGTCTGTGTGATCTGGATCATTAGATTGTCTCGAAATTCATGCAGATTATTTTTGGTTGAGCATTTTAAGTTTCCCAATTTTCTTGCTCCTTGATAGAGAGAGCAGCGATAAGACCAAAGAAATTTTTAATGCAATAAATCAAACCTTAACAGTCATAATTTAAAGCAATAATTAGACTCTCTGGATTTTCATGCCCATGGCCCTTATAAATAGGGCATAGTGGACGATTCTCCATTTCATCAGCTTGTTTCACCTAGCAAATGCTCGACTTCTGTGTTGCACTTACGAAGAAAGGATCTAACTCGGCACCAAAAACTGTAAAACAAGCAAATATGTTGGCTGCCCTTGAAGTAAAGAAACATCGCCGGCCAGAAGGCAGGCCATAGAAGAAGAAGATTGCTAAGAAGTCGAAGTTATCTTAGTGAATGGAGGTGGAGGAATATTGGACTCAATATGGTAGGATCCAAAGAAAGGTCAACCCAACGCTAAGAAGAAGCTAGGTGGTTCGGCATCTGGCCTATCAATAAAGGCTCCTGCTGAGATTCTGCTCAGCCAGAGATTGTGCGCGCACTTTAACCGACC
The DNA here is from genome assembly GCA_003013225.1 of Phalaenopsis aphrodite. Taxonomy (NCBI): domain Eukaryota; kingdom Viridiplantae; phylum Streptophyta; class Magnoliopsida; order Asparagales; family Orchidaceae; genus Phalaenopsis; species Phalaenopsis aphrodite. The sequence goes on from NEWO01000145.1 coordinate 150,387, forward strand.
GGTGTACAACTAGCAAAGGTGATCAGTTGGTCAGGGTGAAGAGAGTGGCCTATGACTTTTCATCATTGAATGTAGGCAGAGCTACTTGGTCCGAGATGGATCAGATCCTAAGTATGTTTATTTGTTTGTCTTTAACTTCAATTTTTTCTTTCCTTTGCTTATCCATTTTTTTGTTTCATTGAGTAGATGAGGATGTTCAATCAGAGGTTTGCCCCTTGTTGGTGACAGTTGAAATCCAATTGTGGTGGCGGCTCATGTGCCTCAAGCGTCGCTCAACAGCGAGTAATGTGGATGACCGCCCGATCAATCCTGTGGAGATTTGGGAGGAAGTGACTGAGGGATGTCATATGTCCCCGAAAACCTTGACCCATCGTCTGGATGAGATTGAAGTTGCTTGGGCTCAGCGAGATGAGGATCCATGCACGGTGTTGGAGGAGATGTGAGAATAGATAGTTGATCTTCGCCGAGAAGTTGTTGAACTCCAGGAAGATGCCTTTGTACAGAGGGCTAACTCTGAGACCAACCAAGCGAATAAGTTTAAGCTCGGCGGTCAAATGTTGTATAGGGGATTAGCTAGGAAAGATTTGCTCCTAGTTGGGGCAATTGAGGACCAATTTATAAAGTATTTTCTGTCAGATTAAGATTGGAGTATAATTACATAATTATTAAAATAAAATATTTTCTTTTCTTTTCATCTTGATTTTTGTGTTGACGTGATGTTCTCTCAAAATTCTCGTGCGACGTTTATGCTTCTGTTGTGTCCCTATACATAGAGGTTGAGGAATTTATTTGTGTGCTTGCTAACTTTTTCTCTGAGCACCTGTCTTTCGATTTCCTTTGTTTCTTTTGGCTATTTCATTCTTTTCTTTCTTTCGTTCATTTTTTTATGGCTCCAAAGAGAACTACCTAGACTTTCAGTCCGATAATTACGACCGACTGATCAATTTTGTCTCCGTCAAACGTTGCTTTTGTGAAGGGGGCTTTTGAGTTTAACTTAACCATCAGATTTAGGGTTGCTCGCCCAATGAGAGGGCGACCGATTTGTTTGGAGACTATCATGTTGACTGCAGAGATCAACTTAGGTCTGAACTATTGTTGTCCATCTGCCAGGAACTTAGGGTGACATTCAATCGCTATGGGGTCATTCCAGCATAAATAAAGCCAAATTTCATTGTTGCGAGAATGACTTGTGTAGTTTTATGTCGGCGAAAAGGAATCTCGTGGTCAAATGACCTGTTCAGCCACATGTTTTCTATCAGGGTGGAGGCCGACGAATACGTATAATTCGAGACAATCATTCGGTTCCAAATCTCGGGCTTGGAGAATAAGGTAAAGAACTTGAAATACAACTTTTTCATTTCCTCATGTTCTGAGCGTTGGGTCATCAACTCTGTGCCGACCCTGGATGCCTTTAAGAGGGATAAGGGGACAGATAACTCGCAGGTTGAGGGAGTTGAGATCGATGGGCAGCTCCTCTCAGTTACCTAGCAAAATGATCTGGTGACTACAAATATGGTCCTATTTCCTGGAATTTTTGGTCGAATGACATCAGATTCTCGGGTCGCCTGTGACGAGGAAGAGGTCGAGCAAGAGGTGACAGTCACGGCTCAAACTACCCAAAAGAAGGCCAAAGCTGAGGCCAGGGTAAAAGTTGTTCCTACAAGGGAGTCGCAGTGACCGAAGTAAGGAAGGTCGGTCAAGGCAAGCAGCGACTATGTCGGTTCAGTAAATGAGGAATTTCTTTTATCTATCTCTGAAACTACAATGGTGATCGAACAAATTTTGACTGGTAAACTAACCATCATAGAAAAATGGCATTTGGCTCATACTAATTCTAACACATCTAATGATTGCAGCTCCTTCAGACGTAATTCGCAAGAACCGAAAGGCCACCCAGTTGCCCGAAAGAGAGTGAGGCTGAAGACTCTTCTGAGGAAGGGGCAAGAGCACGGTCAGCTTCTCCTCGCCGTGATCCTTCATACATTGGACTATTTGTCGAGAGTAAGGCCATAAGGCTTGCTTCTACTTCCCAAACCGAGTCAGAGACTAACCCGGAGGCATTGTCTCTAGAGGAGGCACAGCATAGAGAAGGGAAAGAGTTGTCTGTTTAGTCGACACCTCCTACTCCCTACTATCAAAAGAAAAGGAAGGGTTCCACAGTTAATTGGGTTCCTTCTATAAGAGGGGAAATATTTGGAATTCCTCCGACAGTCGGTACACAACCATCGACCGGGAGGTTGATTGGTACAGTGATTCGTCATCCGCTGAAGTGTAACAATTCACTTTTGTTGACGTGATTTCGTCACATACTTTTACAAAGTCTCTCCAGGTGCTTAAGCAACCAAAGCTTTACAAAAAGACTGATCGCTACCATATGAAGACGTCGGAAGCTTCACACCTCGAGTTGATGGAACTGGACCACATGGAGAAGAAATGGGCGACCACTTCAGAGAGTGTCGAGATCTCAGCCATGCTCGCTAACAAGGTTGAGAAGCGAGCCATGATAGCCGAGAAGAAGCAGACAACCGCGAGGGAGGAGATTGTTACCCTATCAGATCTACTGTAATCGACTAGCAAGAGAACCAAGAGATGAAGGCATAGATGGCGATGAATAAGACTAAGGAAGATTTCTTTGAGGTGCTCCCCTCCCACCCGCAGCAGGAAAAGATTTTGGGCTAGAAGCTTTGGGCTAGCGGCATCACGATAATTGACTAATTTATTCGGTAGAGCCCACGAGACCCAAAGTTCACGAACATGGATGAATTCACAGTTGAATACCAGCTCCGAAGGGTCCTCAGGGGATGACTCTGATGTCGGAAGAGACGAAGAGTGCTCTAGTCGGCACGATAAAACTTAATTTTTTTTAGAAAAAATTTTGTAAGGATATTTTTATATAAATGAAATCTTTTGAATAAAAAAAAAAGTCGTAAATTTTTTCAATGGGGTTTTTACATACATAGTACACAAAACTTTCATATTTACCTATCTCACACTTAAAGTTTTGAAATTACAAACATCATATGAAAATTAGCACTCATTATCATCTTTTAGTAGTTAAATCCATCTTTACATCCATAGATAAAGTGTTATGTGTGGAAAAATGAAAGTTTAGGTGTGAGATAGGTAAAATCCATAAGACTTGGGTGATATGTATGTAATTTTCCCTTTTTCATTTAGAAATGAATGAAGCTCTCAGTCATTTTTGCATAACTTTACATATATTTATTATTTAACCTTTATTGTGTTATGTATGTATGACTATTTGGTGATGAACATTGGTATGGCTTGATGACTCAAATCTTTAGAATGATTGTCGGTCGTTTTCGATGTGTCACGGACCAGCACAAGTCTTGCACTTCTTGTCTCATTTGTTCTGTTGGATTAAAACCTCAGTCGTTTAACGACGAGCCTCGTTGTTGGGGTGATTTACGTCGTATTCTTCGTCGAGCTTGTCGATACTGCAGAGAACCACCTACAGGGTTTTATCCAAATTAAGCTTTGAGATGGGTTCTTCGATTTGTAGCGTTGAGGGTCGGATTTTGTGCTAGAACGTCAATCGAACATCTATGGCATTTTTGCCAGTTGTCTTTATTAATTTCTACCGACTAGACGTCTGTGGTGTCGTCAGTTTATTTTATAATATTTTTGTCTGGCTCACATCTTACACTTTTTAATGTCTCGCTTGTTTGGTCAAATTGTCGTCTCGTCCAGCCCACATCCTTCGCTGAGATTGTAGTTATTATGCATGTAACCGTCGGGATTCGTTATTGAGGTGATTTGTGTAGTGTGATTCGCGGAGCTTGTCTCTATTAGGCAGGAAAGCAACTACAAAGCTTTAGCTGATTCAGATTTGGAGACCAAAGTTTGCAATGCGGGAGCGTTGTGAGCTATTTTGCAAACCGGATCTCTTTGGGGTCACTGTCAACATTGCTTCTTGAGCAACCCAACTGGACTGTTTCCTACAATCGTCCGTTGTTGCCTCACCTGCACTCTACAACCTTCTTCATGGCTGTCGTTCAACTGTTGCCTTCCTACTTCCAGGAACGACTCATTGTCATTTCCCCCTCCCGTCTGATTACTGAGGCTTCCTCATCTCCCCTTGGTTTGTTGTGTCGCTGACATCCTCAGCCTCCTCCCAAACCTACTCCTTCCCTCCATAATTGTCAACAGGCCCCACCTTGGTGCCTTCCAACCCTCCCAGAATTGACGTCAACTCCTTCAACCACAGCAGTTAGCCCCCTCAACTCCTTCCATTTTTTTCTAATGTTGTCAGAACTCCTCCTTCTAACCCTCCCTTACAACCACCACCACTCTAACTCCTACCCACTGCTTGCCATCAATCAAGGGTGTCTTTTATATTTGTTGTCATTTATTTCATATTTGGAAGAAACATCATTGTAAAACTTTTGAATTTAAGAAAAAATATTTCTATTTCTATTGAGGTTTCGGTTAACATCGATATCATTTGACATCAGAACTAACCCTAGTCCTATCCTAGGGTTTCCCAGCATCCGCCCTACCCAATCCACCTCCACCAAAAAATTTCTATCTTATCCCCAAACCATAGCCAAAATTTTGCCTAACCTTAATTCCTCCTTGTAGATTTTAAAATCAGCAACCTCAAAATAAAATTTCTACACTAAAAATCAACTGCATACACCATCTCGCCTCCCAAACCTAAACACATCTCACAAGCCAGCCATAAACCCTAGCCATGACACTACGAAAATATATGCTTGAGCCTACCCTTTTGAATTTCGGAAATAATATTTATATTTCTATTGTGGTTTGGATTAACATTGATATTATTTGGTATCATAGCTAGCCTAACTCTAGTCCAATCCCAGGGTTTCCAGGCATCTGCCCTACCCAATCCATCTCCACCAAAAATTTTCCTTCTTATTCCCAAACCATATCCAAAATTTCGACCTAAGCTTAATTCCTCCATGTACATTTTTAAAATCAGCAACCTCAAAATAAATTTTCTACACCATAAATCAACCCCATACACCCTCTCACCTCCCAAACCTAAACACATCCTACAGCCCAACCTTAAACAATAGTCATGCCACTAAAAACATACATACCCGAGCCTACCAAGAAAGAGATAGAGCGAGAGATATGCCAACATCAGTGGTGGATTATAGACATTGAGGATAAAATCTAATGGGAGGTTACCCTCGAACGTGATTGGGAGAGTCGAAGGGAGAACAAGAGAATCTGAACATGAAGTGGGAGACACAGCACCACTTCCTACCAGCTTACTAGGATGTAGAGTCTAGCTTCAGAAGTGGAAATACCACAGTGTCGAGCGATCACCATATCTTACAAACAGATTTCAACTAAGGACCTTACAGTCTGAATACACACAGGAGCACACCAAAGATGACCCCGTCACTCTCAGAGGAAAAGCTGATCCAAAGTGGAGAATAGTTAAAACCAATTCACATTCCTAAATTTGTCCCAACCAGGAAGCGTTGCAAGTGTCATGAATTTAGACATGTTGAATCAGAGTGCACAACCATGAGGATGATTTGTTTAACTGAGTAGGGTGTTATTGAAAAATTGGATAATGAGACGGTTGATTTGAGAGAAGATAAAGAGATCAGAGAGGATTCTCAACTTGCAGCCAACGAGGAATATGCGTTATCGATTCCAATTGATCCTAGGAGAAAGGTTCCAGTTGACATAACAATAGTTGTTCTAGAAGGAAGTGACTTTGATGTAATGGGCATTCATGCAAAGTATGAGATTGTGATGCCTTGAGCTACCATTTGGCAGGCGTTGAAAGAAACAATAGCAAAACGGACTCTGGATGTCCAAATGTGTCATGAGCTTGAAGAGCTGATACTAGACACGGGTCAATTTCAGATAAACGAATCTCAGATATAAAGTCTGCCTCCTTAGTTGCCCCTACGAAAGGTCTAACTTTTCAGAGATGGAAAGATTTTTAGTTAATTTTGGAAGACAATTGTGAGTCATTTGGAGATTAAAATCGGTTCAACGGTGTACCTCCCGACAAAGGATCAAACAGGACGGATAAATCGCAATGGTGGGAATCACCTCGGAATCTTTGAAAGAAAGAATATTCTATTTTGGGACCCAGGTCCTTTCCGAGAAGAAGAAAATGCCTCTCATAAGTGGTTACACATCAGGGTGGCCCCACCTGTTAGAGATGTCATTCCAGAGCTGACCACCCCTGACAACTTTGTTTATCAGATACATCTAGCCGAGTATGAGAAGTGGGAGAAGCATATTATATATGTACTTGTTTGGAATTTGGCTCGGAAGAACCTATGTCGTTGTGCACCTGTCTCAGATTGTTCTAAGAGAAAGCAGACACCTATTCTATCAAGATGTTCTTCGGAACGATGCCACCGACAAAATTGGCTTACCAGGAGCTTACAACATGACCAACCTGACTACTAAAAGAAGACAAAAAAGCTTTGACAAATGAGGTCAAAGCTCCTCCAACCCCAGAAGACTAACGCAAAGGCATTGGTTATGAGCCGCCCCAACTGGTTCAACAGGAAAACTCGGTCCTGCTGGACCAAACCCCTTTCCCTCTTTTCATTAGACGGATATTATTCCCCCTTCCTATTTTCGTTTCCCCATTTTCCATCTCTATTTATATGTGTGTTTGTTGAATTAGAGTTTCTTTCTGTGAGTTGATTTCAGAGTTCTGCCTAGGACAGTTGTCGGCGTCCCCTCTTCCCTTATACGGTTGTATTCGATGACGAGTGTTGCTCCCGTTGTATCTTGCTCCAAAGATGTAACTATCCTCGACTTCCCCTTCCTCCGCTGCCACCATCCTTCCTCTCTGTTGCAACCGCTGGACAGCCCAACTGGATTGTTCCCTGCAATCTTCCGTTGCTACTTCTCACCTGCACTCTACAACCTTCCTCCCGGTTGTTGTTCGACCGCAACCTTCCTACTTCCAGTAACAACTCGCTATCGTTTCCCCCTCTTCCGTGAGATTATTGTGGGTTCCTCATCTCCCCTTGGTATGTTGTGTCGCTAACAACCTCAGCCTCCTCCCTAACTTGCTCTTTACCTCCGTAATTGCCAACAACTCCCACCCAAGTGCCTCCAAACCTCCCAGAATTTGCATTAACTCCTCCAACCAAAGCAGCCAGCCCCCTCAATTCCTTGCACCTATTTTCCAATGCTGTCAGAACTCCCTTCTAACCCTCCCTTGCCCTCACAACCACCTCCACTCCGACTCCTGCCTGCTGCCATCCGCCAGTCACGACCCTCGTCATAGTCTTAGGGTGTCTTTTTATGTTTGTTGTCATTTATTTCATGTTTGGAACAAAAATTGTTGTAACCCTATTGAATTTCAGCAATAATATTTCTATTCATATTGTAGTTTAGGTTTAACTCTGGTATCAAATAAGTTTTGAGATGATAATCCCTTCATTTGTTGAGCTAGGTGTCAGCCACCTAGAATTTACCGAGCGTTGTGTAGGTATGGTCAATCGACTTGTTTCAATCGTTGGGAGCCGTCCATCCATTTTATGGTACTCGCCTCCTAGCCAGAGCCTCAAGGAAGATGACAGAAATGGAGTTTTCAGCTCCAGATCTGTTGCTACATGAACTCTTTTGTGTGTTCTCTGTTAGGAGTGTCTCTGCGATGTATTCCTCCTCGTTGGTATCATTTCTCGTCTTATTGGTAGCATTTCCACGCTCACAACACATTTTAGGATGTCGAATCCAGATTTATCCTGTGAGGCATGCCCAAGGATCGGAGCGATAGAAACCGTGGGAGAGAGAGAGAGAGGTAGAGAGGGAGAAAGAATGAAAGAGCACACAAAGACTTGCACCGTAGGGGTGAACTGAGGTATTCATGGGCTTCATCACCCATTTTATATTTTGTAGCTTGGGGTTACAAAAGAAAATGGGAAAGAGTTCTCCCTACATAGTAGGTCTAAAGAGAAGGGCTTAAAGAAACCAAAGCCTAGAAAAGCAAAAAGCCTTAATAAATGTTATGATCCCCCTATTTAGAGAAAATAGAGGGACGATCTAAAATTATATGCTTGTTCTTGCTTTAATAAGGACATTCAGAATATTATTATCTTTTATCATGTATTTTCGTATTTTTAACCGCCTATGAAACCTTTTTATATGGACATTGGTCGGCCTTCGCACTGGGAAGTCAGCCTGTTTTTTTGTCTGGACACCGATCGGTCTTCACTATGGGAAGTTAATCGTTAGATTTTTGGGAGAATTGTTGAGAGAGTATCACGCTAATACTTGTGAGATTGTTGGGGGTACTAGACCTTTGTTCAGTCATTGGCATGAAGGTTTGTTATTGTCAGCTTGGGTGGCCCTTTGGTCGTCGGAGTGGCCTTCAGTCGATAGGCAATCCTTGAATCAGTCGCCAACCTATCGGTCGTCTGGCCATCAGTCGGTTGGTAGTCATCAGTAAGTTGGATTCATCATGCCTTGTAACTAATTGTCTATGATATGGACCGTTAGATCATCTCGACATTCATGCAAATCATTTTTTGTGTACATATATAGACGTCGAGGAGCTCAGATTGATATGTATTATACTTTAGTTTTTAGGTTTTGTCAATTGTAAATGTTTAATTAAAAATAAATTATTATAAATTAAAGTTATATGAAATAGAATGACTAATTTATGTTTTGGATCATTTTTTTTGAGAAATAAATCTATTAGATAGTTTTCTTTCATCCAACCTTCAGTTCCTATTTTGATACTATAAACTCCATTCATACATTACAACAAGAAGCTCTGGACCATGCCCCCTCCATAATCCCATAGCTGACCACAATCACCCAAAATATGGTAAAACATCATAAAATACCACCCATCCTCTAAAAAGTATTAAAATACTCACCAACATCCTATATTATAATGAGTGCTCATAAACACAATGCAAAAATGAGTGCAACCATGACAAGGACCTAAGTATGACATAAACAGTCATATTCTCTTCGCATTACCTTTCCTACTTAAAACTAGAAATCAATATCAAATAAAGATCACAATCAGTATAAAAAAATACATGTAGTAGTGATATCAGGATTCTAAATTAAAAAATAATTCAGATGCTTCAAGGTAAACTGTAAAAGGGGTGTAAGTAGGTGAAAATAGCAACCATAAAAAATATTAACAAGCAAAAGAAGTTAAAAGCTCAACAATATTCTACGATGGTCAAAACCAAGTTCCAACTATCAAATCACAAATTTTTTTACTTAACAAATTCCAATTCTTGGTGAATCGTCAGCATGCAGAATCCACAGTTGATGTTGTAAGGATCACCTCGATATACCTGCATAGTTTCAATTTGAAATGCTCTGGATGCAGATGGAAGAGCGCGGAGTAAAACACCGAGAAGTTGAACATGCTCGAGATGATGACCACAATCATATATGTCGAGTCCATCACCAGAAGAAGTATTAACCTGACAAAAAGATATAGGATTAAATGACCTTGAAAGATTTCACGAATAAGGAGGTCTAAATAAATTAATGCAATAGGATAAGAACTAATTGTAGTTTCAAAAGATTATAAAATTTGAACAAGACAGCATTCCTGATGTAAACTACTCGGATCGTTTCACATGAAAAAGATAGCATTCATGAGATATTCTCTTATCCTTAAGAAATGCAATAGATCTAATAACAAACATGCTGATACTTTTGAGCTGTGGTTCTACATATAATGCAAGTTAATGTAAATGATTTCAACAATACAAAAGGGAAAAATACAATTTCTAATGATTTCAAAATTTACCAAGGCATAAATAATGATCGAACTTTACTTAGCAAAGATTACAAAATTAATGAGTTATTTGTTTAGATGCATACATGTTTGAACTTATGATTCATCATTGATGAATTTTTAAAAAAATTTGGAATTACAAGTTAAAGGTGTTGCTAGATATTTTGGAGGAATTAAAAATAGAAAAATAATCGAGGAAAGGTATTTGGCAAAGTCAGAAAAGATATGAAGCATGCATTATTTCATTATATAGGACTTGCCATCCTTCTAAGGGTAGGATATGTATTACAAGTTTATATGCATTTCTACAAATTCCATGTGAACTCTGGAAAGATTATTATTAGATTTACAATGAACATTGAGGAAATATTATTTAATTTTTGTAGTGGTACATCATTTTTTAAAATAAGTGCATGTCATAACATATCATTAGATTGTAGGTGCATCTCATATTGATAAATTGCATTTTAATGGAATGGTTATATTATATGGTTATGCTAAAATAGCTAATTATAATTGAGATGAAAAAATACGAAGTTCTATATTATTCATCCAGCTTAAATTCTAACAATTGATCATCCACAAACTGATTGTCAAACTGAAAGTTTTTATTATAAGCTTGGGGGATCTCTTTCATTGTCTAATTAAAATTCCATATATTTTGGGTGCAATTTGATATTACCTATGGTTGAGTTTCCACAGTTCATCTACCAATAGGTCTCTTGGAACAACTCCATTTAATATTATTATAAAGAATTAATCTAAAAAGCTTGTAAATCTTGTGGCACACTTATAGAATCTAGGCCTAGTGCATTAGCGCAATCATTCAAAAAATATATTTATGATGTGCATAAAAAGATTCATAGAAAATTGGCTATTATCATGATAATTATAAGAGTTCTACTAATTCGAACAAAAGGTATACAGAATTTAAGCCTTATCATGAAATCAAGGTGAATCAAAATCCAAAGCTTACATTTGCAACCTTTAAGAAAAAAAATTTTATCTTTCTAGTTTCATCCCCAATAACTAAAATCGGATTTGTAATTCCTTCATGTGCGGTATAAATGTGTATTTTTAAATAAGCATGAGGCCAGATTTTTTTTCTTATTTTTGAGATGTCATTCATCATTTTTTTAAAATTTGTAATTAACTTAGTTGGTGCTCCTAATTTTGATCATAAACTGAAACGTTAAAAAATCATATTATTAAAAACTAATACAGCTTGCTCATTGATTTTAATTGTTTTCAATTTCTTGTTGATATTTCAATAATTTTGGATCATTTCATTATCAAATGGTTCAAAACATTAGTGTCATTTGTTTCCACTACAAAAACGTTGTTGAATTAAGTGGTTACTTGTGAATCTATAAATTCCCTATTTCCCTTTAGATGAAAGTCTATGCTACAATTCATATTAGTTGCATTGAGAAACATAACCTTGAGTACTAAATCAACTTCTCCAATGACCTCTCCTACTTAGATGCTTCCAATATTTCCATATTTGAGTCACATTCTTCCTTCAAGTCTATGTTTTGTGATTGGTTTCTCCTTTTGCGGTTTCTACTAAAAAATTGCACCATATGACATTTTATCTTAGTTACTTTATTAACCAAGCCTTCATACAGCTTTATGTGACTTAATTCTCAAATCCTGCCACCATGTATGGGTATCAAAATTTGACCCAACAAGCTAATTCGACCCAAACCTGACTCGAAAAAACAAGGTACAAGTTGACCCAAAAAAAATTTTGGTCGGGTTCAGATTAAAGATCCTAACCCATTTAGTTTTTTCAGGTACCAAAAAATAACCCACCAACCCTAAAATGACTTGAAATTGAACCGTCAACCCGGAATTGACCAAAAATTAGCCCAAATTTTATCCAATTTAAACTAAAATGGTGATTATTTTTTATGTTAAATGGGTTATACAGTTCAGGCTGAGGTTGGCGGGTTAAAGGTGGGTTGGGTTCAAGTTAGAATTTTTTACCTGTATAATATTCAGGTTGGGTTTGGGTCAAACCTATTCAGGTTGAATAGTATCGAGTCAGACCAGAACCTAACCCGCTAACCAAAATTAACAACCCTACCTCTAGGGATTGGTCCTCTTGCTGATTTCTATTTTGGTGATAATCAAGCCACTAAATTTTTATTTGATGCCTCATCCAACAGCTTTAATTGAATCGTCTACATTTTGTTTTCGTCGGTTCTTCCTAATTGTGTATTTTGACCATTCCATCAACTATTGGTTAAGGAAACTTTTTGCAATTGGATTTCATGATTATAAATAAAGGATTGAGACATGTACAAGAATGGAAATTAGTGCTTGGATAAATTTTATAATTAATTGTGGCATTTTTTTTTTTTGGATCTAAAATCCTTGATCATGTGATAGACTTAACAAGTTTAGAGAGGTTACATCTTTCAATCTTGAGTGTGCTGCTTTCTAGTGAATTAATTCCCATTTACTTTCTTCTTTCATATTTTGTTAATGATTTAAAAAAGCAGATGGATTTATTCAACTTTAAAAATGATTTAATGCTCGCCAAAAAAGAAATCTTAGAAACTTTGCATAGCTTTCTTGATTCTAAAATTTCAGTTGTTATTTCTAACAGAAGACAGTTGATTCTTCTTCATCTAAATTAATTCAACATGATTTCGAACTCTATCAAAGTTAATGAATAATAATTGTATGTACATTGATAATATATTTTACGCAAATATTGTGTGCATGTTGTATGATTTTTTGCACTTCATATTAGATCTCCATTATAATCACTAAACCCTAACATGACTTATGTCATTTGTGCTAGGCTTTGGTACGTTGAATGGACATGTGATGTAGTCTGAGGCACCCAATAGCTAGCACCATTGAAGTATATATAAGAACTAGGGGAGTCAAAAATTGACCAAACAAACCAACTCCACCCGAACTCAACTTAAAAATTCGGATTTGGGTTGATCGGAATAAATTTTGAGTCAAGTTCGGATTAAAGAACTTAACCAGTTTAATTTCTCGGGAAGGGTTCGGGTTGACCATCTACCTTGCAGCACCGCCCGAGCTCCCTCCTCGTTAAGCTTGTTGCGTCTTCTTTTGTCAAGACTTTATTTGTGATTTTTGTTTAGTGTGTTGTCCTTCTTTCTTTGATTCTTCAATGTAACCTTTGTTTAGGTTATTAATAAAATTATGTCTTGCATCTTGGTGTCACCCGGATAAAAGAATTTCAATATTTTCAGACATACATTCAATCTGCTATGTTGCCCCTACTGAGAGAAGTCCAATATGTTAGAGATGAAAAGGTTTTGAATTGTTTCTGAAAACATGTATTGAATAATCAGCTTGTTAAGTTTCAATTCAATTCCGTACCGCACCCACGGACAGATGGCCAAACAAGAGTGGTGAACTGCCACTTCAATAATCATTATAGGCGTTTTGTGGAAAAGAACATTAGATAGTTAGGGCTGCAAATTTTGCTCAAAGATCAATAATCATTCAAAAATTGATTTGAATAACTCAAATCAAGATCGAATCAAAATAAACGAGTCAAACTATAAGCCAAAACTTTGGATCGAATTTTTTTCAAGCCGATTTCAAGCCAAACATAGATCGGCTCGAAGTAGTTTTTTTATTTATAAAAATTATAGGTATTGCTAAATAAAATTGAATATAACAAGCTATGAGTTAATTTCGAGCTAAAAAAGATTTGAACCATCTTGTTTCAATTTTGATTGCAAGCCGGAACGAATCCAAATAAATCAAATTTGAGCTAGCTCATTTCGATTTCGAGTTGAGATGGCTCGAAATCGAACAAAATAAGCCACTAGACAATTTCGATCTAACATCAATCTATTCGATCCAATTTCAAGTCATTCTGAGCTCGGCTCCAAATCCGCTCGTTAATAGCCCTACTGACAATGGAATCTCCCCTTTCAGAGAAGAAGAAGCCTATCTTAGTCGGGTAGACTGACGGATAGTGATAGGTTAGCGCACTAGGAAATCACAGAATCGCAGCACCGCTAGCTAGCAAATCAGTCCGCAATACCTGTATGGAAAAAGTGTGAGTTTTGCTTATTTTTCCCTTTTTTCTTTATTTCTTTGCTTTTCTGATTGCTTTCCTATTTTGTTTCTTTTAAATTAAGTATTTTTTATTATGAGGCTTTTATATGTTGTGGTTGCTGTTTGGAATTCAGTTTCGGCTGAATTTATGAATTTGAGAGTTTTCCCTCTAAAAATTGATGCAACAAAGTTTTGTATCATTTTCATTTGAAAGTGATGCGTATGTATTTCTTGTTTAGGAACAAATGGCAGAACCTCCTTGCCATCTATATCATGTTTTATAGCTGTCCGACCCCCTGTTTTTAGCCAGGAAAGCCTTCAAACTCGTGTCTATCCACTGTTTAACAGCAGAAACCCGCTGTCTTCTGCTTCCATGTTGCTGCCCCGTCGCCAATCAACAAAAAACTGCTGTCCAGCGGCAGATTTCACCTTCTACCCCTTCCAAGCACCGCCATCCTCACAGATTTTTGTTCCCTTGCAATTCCACAACAGCCTCACCGCATAATCCGCTTTCTAAATACCTTCCAGAAGCCCTATATCGATATCATGGCAAATTCCTAAATGATTTTTTTTTATATCGAGCAACACAACATCAAACGCAGAAAATAAATGCCAACATTAAACACATACCGATGCAGCCAGAAAAGCCATATGGATATTAGTAGTCATCAACCTCTGAGGAGCTGCTTCTAAAGCTTTTTCTAAAGCAAAGAGTAACAAAGAAACCTTATCATCAAACATGCTACTGCCTTCATCAAACAATCCTTTGCTTTGAAGATTATTTGGCAGGCTTGATGATGAAATATTTGAATTAAATTTCAAATGACCAGAAGAGAACAAGGCACCCAGAAGATTGATTATTGCTACAACAACTCCATCACCATTGTCAATGTTGAATGCATTACTCCTAGAACTTTCTTCATTCATTGAAAACCTGATGCCACCTACGCTTTTAAGGAATTCAGACTCAGAAGTAGATGGCCTTCTTTCACCATTTGTTGCCAATAAGATATTAACTATGCTGCTACTGCTAATGGTTGACTGAGACTGTGCATTTGATTCAACAGGCACCATTTTTATTTGCTCAAGAAATTCAGGTTCCTCAACATCTGCACTTGCTTTGCTAGTCGTAGTTTCCAAATCCAAGTTTTCCTTTGAAACATACCTGATATCATTCGAGCTATAATTGTCCACAACATTATGATTTCCACTTTTAGCTTCCCGTTGCAATAGAACTATAAGTGTTTCTATTCCCCCACAAGAAATAAAAGAATGAGCAAAAACTTGAGCACGGGTTGCATTAGGCTGCACTATCAACCTGTTTATCAGGCGTAATACTCTAGCAACCTAAAAAAGTATCAATGCAAAACAATATATTTAGAATAATAAAGAAGCCTTGAACAAACATATATGGAAGGGGAACAAGCATGTTATGCAATTGAGAACTTGCATGGCACCAAACATGAAAACGGAAAAAAGAGCAATTAACACTGCAGGAATAAATTTAAAGAAACTTCGTGGATAGATGCTTGGAAAGAAAATGAAAGATGAATAAAATTAAAACTCCAACAAAAACTGTACCTGATCAGCTCAATAATTTGTATGATATTTATTCAAAATCGTTTAAGAGATTTGGCTGCTAATCAATATAGGGATAAAGAGTATTGCTAGAACAAATCTACCTCAGCTTATGTAGGTTGAGGGAATGCACATCAGCCCTCCCAAAACCAAAGAAATGATAAAAGCATTCTGCATATGGTACACCATATGTTTTATCCAAGGGTATCAGAGCTTAGAAATTAAAGAACCGATGGCATCAATCAGAAACTATTGTCAGGTAACCTTTGGAGAGCATGTAGCCCAAATTATAAGATGATGGGACAAGAATTAAAGGGAAAAAGGTTGTGACATGGGGCTCGGGGGAGGGCCGGCCGATCCTCAAGGGAGGGGAGTCGCCGCCCCCTCCTTCCTCTTCCCTTTTTTCCTTTTTCCCTTCTGTCATTTCTTTCTCGTTTTATTCTTTTCTTACTTTCCTTCCTAGGCCTTCTCTAATATAAAAAATTTCATAAAACTGAAATTCTGATTTTTATTATCCTTCTTAATTTAAATCCTTTTCTAAGAACTTAAATATGATTATATTTTATTCTCCTCTCTTATTTTAAATCCTTCCCAAAATCTGAATTTTAATTACTTTATTTACCTTTCCCTAAATCTGATTTTTCCTCACTTTATTCCTTACCTAAATCTGAAATCCTGATTTGGTACTTCTTTCTTATTTTAAGTATTGCTTAAAATAAATTCCTACCCTCATTACAAATAGAGGATGATGTTCTTGAGTTGGGGAACTTGTTTTGATATCTGAATTCATATTTTAACCATGGTATTTTCCGTTTGAGGGTTGTATCCGATGTCGAGATAGTGCTCCGGCAGTCCCTCGTCTGAGATCGTGATCGTCTCCAAGAGTCCTAGCGGTGCTTTGGCTGCATCTTGACCCCCCCGAGGCATTCATCTTACCATACTTCTATTTCTCTGTTGTCCTACTTCTTCCACAGTAGCTCCATCACTCTGACCCTTCCCCAACCGCCTCCAGCCCACCTCCCAGCCCCAAACCTACTGTCCAGTCCCTCCAAACCGGTTGTCCAACCCCACAGTTCGTTGTTCTGCAGCCAAATCTGCCAACAACACTCCATCTTTGTTGTCACCACTCCCGCTAGTCATCTGAATCCGCCTAACCAACCTCCACCACCCTTGGGCTACACTTTCGAGGTGTTTGTTTGTGTTTTTTCATGTTTTAGTAATGTTATTTTCAGTTTATGTGTGTTATAATCTTATTTTCCCATTAATAAAAGTTACTTTTATGGTTTGGGATTCCTACTCCAGTATCATTTGGTATCAGAGCTAATCCAACTCAAGTCGCATTCTAAGGTTTCCTAACATCTTCACCTTTCCAAGCCATTCCCACAAAATTTTTCTTTCCCAATTCCCAAACCTATAGCAATAATTTGACCTAAACCTAATTTTTTTCCTTGCTGATTTGTAAAATCAGCAACCCCAAATTAATTTTTTTTACAACACCAACTAGTCTCCTACATCACCTTTCAACTCTCAACCCTAAACCTTACTATGTCACTAATGAGATACATGCTCGAGTTTACCCTAGAGGACATACAACAAGAGATCCGTCGACTTCAATGATGGATTGCAAACATTGAAGATGAAATCGAATGGAAACCATCGACCGTGATTGAAAGTTTCGAAGGGGAGAACGAGAGAATTTGAGGATGAATCGGGAGACATAGTACCAATTCCTACCAGCTTACTACGGACATAAACTTCAGAATCTATATTCAGAAGTGGAGGGACCACACCACTGAGCGACCCCCACATCTTACAGGCAATGGTCAACCTCAAGATCTTATAGCCAGAGTGCACTCAGATGAACACCCAAGATGACCCCACAGAGGACAAATTGATTCAGAGTAGAGAACAGGGGAGACCAGGCCGCATCCCAGAAAGTGTTGTAAGTGTCACGGATTTGGGCATGTGGAATTAGAATGCACCACCAAAAGAGAGACCTGTTTTACTGAGCAGGGTATTGTTGAAAAATTGGGCAATGACAACGCTGATATGGGAGAAGTTGAAGACTTCCAGGAAGATTCTCCACTTGCAGCTAGTGAGAAAGAGGCGCCACCAATGGACCCTAAGCTAGAAATTTCAGCTTAGGTAACAATAGCCGCTCTGGAAAGTAGTGACCATGATGTAATGAGCATTCACGCATACTATAAAGTAGTGATACCTCGAGCTATTGTTTCACAAGCGGTACAAGGAACACCACAGAACTAACTTGGGATGTCCAAAAAGGACAGGAATTTGAGAAACCGGCCACAGATATAAGGCCATCACAGATCAAAGCATTGCAAATATTTAAGATTTATAGCCCCCTCCTGAGTCACACATACAGAGGAAGGTCCAACATGTCAGAAATGAAGTCATTGTGTGTCATTTCAAGAATATCACGTAGAGTTATTCCGATGTTATTTCCTGTTCCGCATGGAACCCCTTATCGGATAACCAGACAGGAGATATGAACCTCGGCTTTGAAATGTGCCCTAAGAGCTTGATGGGGACGAAAATTCTGCAATGGGATACAGGTCCTATCTATGGAGAAGAGGTTTCACATACTAGCTTATCAATTGCACTCAGCCCAGCACGAGGAATAGAAGAAGCAAGTTACAATTGTATGGCGGGATACCTAATTTGTAGGGATACTCGTTTATTTACAGTTCCAGCTCAGATCAGATATCTCTTCTATCAGAATGTGCATTGGAACGACAACATCTACTTTTTCGACATGCCAGAGGGCTTGACGTCATGCCACAAGGAGCCAGAAGCTTTGACGAATTAGGTCGAAGCTCCCCCAACCCCAAGAGACTGACGCGGGCCTCGGGAGAGGACTAGTCGGTCCTCAAGGGATGGGGGTTCCCACCCCCTCCTTCCTCTTTCCTCCTTTCCTTTTTCCCTTTTTTTTCTTTTTATTTCATTTCCTTCTTTTCTTACTTTCCTTCCTAGACCTTCTCTAATTTAAATCTTTTCCTAAAACTGAAATCGGATTTTTATTCTCCTACCTAATTTAAAACATTTCCTAAAAACTAAAATCTGATTATATTTTATTCTCATTTCTTATTTTAAAACTTTTCTGATTTTAATTCCTTTCCAAAATTTGAATTTTGATTACTTTATTTACCTAAATCTGATTTTTTCCTCACTTTGTTTCCTTACCTAAATCTGAAGTCTTGATTTGATTCTTCTTTCTTATTTTAAGCATTGTCTAAAATAAAGTCCTGCCCTCATTATAAATAAAAGATAATGTTCTTAGAAATGAGGGTCTTGTTTTGATATCTGAATTCATGTTTTAAACTTAGTATTTTCCCTTTTAAGATTAAATCCAACATCAAGGTATTGCTTCGGCTGTCGCTCGTCCAAGGTAGTGATTGTCTTCAAGGGTCCGAGTGGTGCTTCGATTGTATCTTGACCCAGCCGAGGCATTTATCTTACCATACTTTCGTTTCTCTGTTGTCCTACTTCTTCCACAACAGCTCCACCACTTCAACCCTTCCCCAACAGCCTCCAGCCCACTACCCAGTCCCAAATCTACTGTCTAGGCCCTCCAAACTAGTTGTCCAACCCCGCAGCCCGCTGTTTTGCAGCCAAATCTACCGCCCAACACTCCATCTTTTCTGCCGCCACCCCCGCTAGCCATCCAAATCCACCTTACCAACATCCACTGCCCTTGGGCTATACTTTTGAGGTATTTGTTTGTGTCTTTTCATATTTTAGTTATGCTATTTTCAGTTTGTGTGTGTTGTAATCCAATTTCCCCATTAATAGAAGTTGTTTTTATGGTTTGGAATTTCTTCTCCGATATCGGCTGTCTTCGAATCAATCTTAAGTATAATAAAGACAGAATTGAGCTCTAAAATGTGAAGAGCTGCAATTCTATATGAACAAAAAAAGACTAAAATATGTCCATCAATAATCTTATCATAGATATTTTGGTAGGAAGCATGAATCCTCATTCGTCACTCACACCCATTAAGTGGAATATATGATGTCAAACTATATTAAAAATTCTTTTTTTAAAGTATCAAGCAAACTTTATAAGAAAGAAACCAAGATGTGACTATCATAAATTTGAAGAAACAATATGCAACAGATTAATGAACACAAACTGATAGCATTAGGGACAAAATTAATAACCAAAGCATTATCATAACTAAACTTTTCTACAACTACATTAATTTAACATGAATTACTAAGAAACAAAAGTAATATTGAAATATCAAATTGATTAAAAAAGAATGGAAGTGAGCATTAGAGAGAAAAAATGAGAAAGACTTCCACATCTAGCAAACACAACATCCATGTTTGAGTTAGTAAAATTTCCGTTGATCAAACTAGAAGCTAGATTGGTACATCAATTCAAAAGATCCTTTACCAAAAATTTATCAAATACATAATGTAAAATCAAACAAATAAATAACTATTAAACAGCAAACGAGGCTGATTTATTACCAAGATAAGGTGGTTATATGTTCAAAAGCTCAATGCCTCAAAAAATTTATGAAAACAAGGCTAGCCAAATGTCATGGATTGCATGTAAGCAATATTTGAACATCTAACATACATGCAAGAAACAACAGTAGTATTAGGGATCAAAATTATTTAAGGCGTTTAAACCAGAATGGGTAAAACTTAGTAAAATAACAAGGCGAGATTTTTCTGGAAAAAAGAAATGTTTTGCCTAAACTTTGGTCAACTTGAGATTAGGATTGGATCACACCAAGTTAAGAATTATATATTCGACTAGCAATGACAATGATAATGTTGAAAACAATAGACAGTTAAAGGTAATCATTTGCCAAAATTCTTCATAAATATCTCTCATGTCATCCAAAACTTCTAAAAGATGTATATATTGACAGTTTACCTGATTAGGTTGCAGGCAAACAACCAAGAAACCAAGCAAACAATGAATGTCTTCATTTGCCATAGAAGTGGGAGCGGCTCCCATTAAAAGCTCAATCACAACAAGGAGCTCATCAACCAAAGAGTTTACTTCGCCAACAGGCCGTGGTCCCCCAAGTAGTGAAAATGTATCGATAGAATCATTTTCAGGGATAACCCAAAAGCATCTTCTGCATCCATCAAGTAGAACTTGCAAGGCATTAGCATCCCTCAGAGCTGCTGATTCTGTAAATACCATGTCTGCAAGTGATGACAAAAGCTTCTTCTGTAAGCCATAATTGCACATTGCCCACAACTTCAAGTCTAGCAACAACATACTGAAGAGCTTCACTTTTAATGGATAATTACGTTTCTGATGTTGACATAAAGATGCAACTGCAGCAACAAGGTCGTCATCACTTAATCGAACAAGCTTTCCCATATCAGGATTAGAACGTGTTTTTAACATGTGATGCAAAATCCTTAACAAAAGCTCCGGTGCTGTTATTTGGCACAAGTCCTGACTATTTCTAGGATGCTGAATAGCTACGGAGATAATTCTGAAAATTGGGGCAGAAAGGGAATAAGTTGCAAGAGCCAAAGAAGGATCACCAAGCTTGGGTTCCAGACTATCCATTCGCACATCGCTAACCATCAATGGAAGTAAAGCCATCGGGCCACAATAGGTCAAGGCCCATAAAGAATCCATTGGATGCACTCTAGTAGCAACATTAACTTGCCCAATGACCTCTGCATGCTGTAGTTGTATGCCTGAAAATAAGCACAGACTTTAAGAAAATTTATAAAAGTATCACAGGATTCAAGTGAAAATAGACTAGAAAGTGTAATCTAATTCTTATACTTAGACAACAACAATAACAAGCTTTTATCCCACTAAGTTGGGTTTGCTACATGATAATTTTTCTCCATTGTGGCCTAGTAAGTGTCATATTTCTATTTAATTCCAACATGTTCAAGTCTTTTTAGGTCTACCTCTATCTTTCTTAACACAAGTCAAAATTTAAGCAACTACTCTCCTAACAGGGTCATCAAATGGTCGACATTTGACGTGACTGGAGCTACTCCATCTAAGGCGACTCTCTCTAATCTTGTCTGTCACTGGAGCTACTCCAACACTTTCACGGATATATTTGTTTTGCATTTTGTCTCTAAGTGTCAAGTCACTCATCCACCTGAGCATTCTGATCTCAACAACACGACTTAATTATATGCTTCTCTTTAGCAGACCAATGTCTGCACCATAAAGTAATGCAGGTCACACCACTGTCTGATTAAATTTTCCTTAAGTCTAAGCAGTACTTCTCTATCGCACAATAGGTCCAATGTATTCCTCCACTTCAACCATATGACATGATTACACTAATAACATCCTCATTTATATCACCATCACTTTGAACAATAAACTTGAGATATCTAAAATATTTACTCATTTTAATTATTTGATCACCAATTGTTACAACCCACCACTAAATCTAATACTACTAAAATTAAATTCAATGTATTCAATTTTAGATCAACTCAAACGAAAGCCTTTAGATTTTAAAGTTGACCTCCATAAATCAAGTTTTTTCTAAACTCTATCTCTCTTTCTAGTCCTATCAACAAGAAGGATTCTTATACTTAAACAGTTACAATAAAAGACAGCAAGCACGCCAAACAAAGAAAGTTCTAATAAATTCAGTATAGCTCAATCTTAAACTTCAACTATTTCAATAAAAAAGATAAGGTATGCCAAACAAAAAAAGTTTTAATAAATCCAGTATAGCTCAAGATTACGATATCAACTAGTTTAGATTCCCATTTCAGTATAATATAACTAAATATTTACATTTCATTCTCCAAATAGAAACAACAAATCCACCAGATAATAAGTAAATCAGAACACAAATCTTACTGACACGTGATAATTTTTAATGATGGAGTCTAAGTTTTTCTCATTTGGCCAGGTTATAGCAATCAAAGCAGAAGAGCATACCTTGGGTTAATGCTAAAGCTTATGCTACTCTTTTAAGGATATTGCATGGAATTTCAGATAAAAACTCGAACATCTCAACAGTGCAGTTAAAAAGCATCGGCAGTTTCTTACATTCCACATATAGCCTAACAGTTGGATACTTACATTCTAGTACAATGTCGTGCACTATATTTTATGTGCCTTGTATTGTCCAAAATTTCTGGCATTTTTTAGAAACCTCTTGAGAACGAAAATGGACCTATGTATTTCTGGCACTTTTTAGAAACCCCTTGAGAACAAAAATGGACCTATGTTCAACAAGTATTAGATGCAAACTATGCCCAAATAACCCAAATGAACATCAAACCTCTTTTGTCAAAGTTCTTCTTGTTCCTCTGGAGCACCTTTCCTCAAACATCATTATCACTTGATCTGCTCCCAAGAGAATTATAATAGGATAAATATATCTTCTCAATATAAGTATGGCTTACACATGCTTATATGTATACATATACATACAATTGTTATGTATATATGTATGTGTGTATGAATGCATGTATGTGTGCCAGTGTGTGGGTAGGTGTGAAGGGGTGGGTGTCTATATATACATATGGTATGTATTATGATTCCACAAGTTAATTAAAAAAACAGAAAACGAAAGTCGGAGGCTTATTAAAAATAAATATACATAATGCCTTTATAATGAGATAAAGATTAGGTTTAAAGTTTGCTAGAAATTTTACTATATTAAAGATTAAGTCAAAAATTAAATTAATTTATATTTAAAATCATCTCTTTAAATTCCTACAAAAAATATAGCAATAAATGAGCGCTTGAAGAATTTTTGGTTTAGTGCAAATGAAGAGTGGTCGATGTCATGTAAAATTCTATGCTTTTGGGTACTTCAATATTCCAACAAAGGGTTATTGTACATGGACCAATTTAGTATCAATGCTTAATTAGAAGCGAGAGGGAGAGCTTTTAAGCTTAAGCAAATGAGAGAGCAAGAGAGAAAAAATTTTAGACAAAATGACAACAACGACAATAGTCCTATATCATACTAAATGGGGTCGGCTGCATGAATTTTTTTCTCCATTGTGCCCAATTGAGTGGCGCAATGATTTAAAGGATTCGTACAATAAATTTTCGACAACAAAATTTTACGCTAGTTTTCGACCATCCAACACGACCTTTCACTTTTTGCATCTAAAGCTTGGAACCTAGCAATGGCAATAAATAAAAAAATAAAATAAAATAAAATAAAATAAAAATGTAGTGAAAGAGAACAAAAAAAGATTTTTGTGCAACCATGAAACACTACCTTCACAAAAGCAAAGCATGATTATATCCCAAAATTTGAAATGAATTCATAGATAAATGTAAAGATATTGAGGAACTTTTAAGTGAATGACTGTTCTTATTAATTAAATATTCCTTATTTACTTTCTCACTTGAGTTATTCTCTGATTTATTTACTTTGATATTTGGGGCTTCAATTGTGTGGTAAGGTTGATTGCGTTAAGATTTATTAAAATATATCTTGTGAATTGTTTTATTTGTACAATTGTATAGCTTCTCTGTAGTGGCTTGGATATTCTCCACTCACCCAAGAATTCAAGCTTATTTTGGCCAAAGTAGGGTATAATTGAACAGAGCTAACTAGTGAGTCGGCTTGGGCTCTACTTGATAAGTGCCTCGTGAGTTGAGCTCAATAAGTTAACAAGTCAAGCTCAAATCAACCTTGACTTGACTCGTTAGCTCATGAGCTGGCTCATTTAAAATCTAATTAAAATAAAATATACTCAATAAATTAAAATTCAATACTTTATCTTCAAATTCTTAAAAATATTTTAAATAATATTTTAACTTTTATATAAAATGATTTCTTAATATTTATTTTCGAATAGTTCATTTTATTTATTATTTTATTATAATAGTTCTAGAATTAATATTTTTTTCTCTCTTTTATAATAAACAAGTTGGCCCTGATCCAATTTGAACTTATAGAATTATGCTTGAGTTCAAGCTTAAACTTGATTAACTAATAAAGCTCAAGCTCAAGTCGATGGTGGCTCAAGCTCAACCCGACTTGTAAATCATGTCATCTCTTTATTATACTTATATCTTTATTATTACATAGTATGATCATCATTTTTGTTCCAAATATATATAGTTACATAAAAATTACATATTGTTCCTATATATATTGTTCATGCAGCACATCTACATGCATACTACAACAAGCCTTTATTCCACTAAGTGGGGTCAAATAAATGAATCTTTTTTCTCCATTGTATCCTTCCGAGTGTCATATTTTCATTTAACTTTAATAAATTAAGATCATACTTTATACAATAGGCCCAAGTCTCTTTATGTCTACCTCTACCTTTCTTAACATCAGTCAAATCAAAAACATATACTCTCCTAATAGAATCATTAGATGGTCAACTTTTAATGTGACCAAACCATCTAAGACAACTCTCTCTAATATTATCTGTCACTGGAGCTACACCAATCATTTCACAAATATATTTGTTCTGCATTTTGTCTCTAAGAGTCAATTCACTCATCCACCCAAGCATTCTCATCTCAGCAACATTTAACTTAATTTTAACAAAATATATTTACAGTTTATATAATAGTTGAAAAAATAAATTCTCCAGTAAAAGTAAAATTAACATGATATATATTTATAACTATATACCATAGCGGACGCATGTGCATATATATATATATATATATATATATATATATATATATATATATATATATATATATATATATATATAAGTACTGAACATACATTTTTCTCATGCCCCTTTTCTTTATTTATTTGGAGAAGGGCTGGGTTATGGTTTGGTACTGTTGTTCCTCCTGAGAGGAATCTTTTTCTCACCACCTTGAGTTGCAATACGAACCGTAAGAAGAAACACTTTTGGCAAATCTATCCTTATATCATTTGTTGGTTTATCTGGATGGCTCAAAACGATACTATTCATGAGGGTAAGGAAATTCACAAAATAATGATTTCACTAATATCATTTCTTACATTAATAAATTATGGAGATTTGAGAATTTCAAAAAAAACTTTCTTTTCGGGAATTAATTATTTTCTTGTTTTGGGGCAAACGAATTTGGAGGTAAGGAGACTCCTACCTCCACCTACCTTGGTCAAATGGAGTCCATCTCCTAGAGGGTGGATTAACTTTAATATTGATGTGAGTTGGAAAGTCTCTAGTGTTGGATGTGGGGGCATTGCTAGGAATCACCACGGAAAGTGTATACTCTTCTTCTCTTCTCTTTCTCATGTTGACTCCCCTATTGAGGTTGAGACTCGAGCTATTTTAACTGCAACATTATTGGCACATTCTCTCAGTTGGAAGTATATTATTTTTGATTGTGACAATCGTATCTTGATTGATATTTTAACTATTGGTGCCGACACCGCATGGGATATTCTTTATTATATTAGGAGGATTAAAGGGTTCGTTTCTAATATCAATGTTATATGGAATTTCATCTATCGGGAGGGTAATCAACCCGCGAATTGGCTCGCTAATTTGGGTGGCTCTAGTCAAATTTGTAGGGTGGGAGCTACTCCCCCCTACGCTTTATACTCTGCTGGTTGGTGATAATATTGATGCTTCTTTTATTCGTACAAATGTCTCATCTTGATGAATTATGGGTGGTCGACTGGCTTAGATCGGCCCATGTTTTAATTAGGCTGGACTTCTCTCTCACTCACTCATTTCTGGGTAATTTGGAGGTGCGGTGCTCTGGGAATATGGCTATTTATCATTTTGTTTGTTGTGATGAAGGGTATTTTATCATTGGCATGGAGGTCCAGGACTCCTATGCTATATCTGTTGTGTTTTATTTGGGAGGCCCAGGGCTCCCTATTGGATGTTGATTGTGGTTGTCGAGCTGGGGGTTTTCTCGGGTTACAGATTGGGGGGCTGTGTTGGGTATTTGGGAGGCCCAGGGCTCCCTATTTGTTGGCGGTTGCGATTGTGGAGCTGGGGACTTTCTGTGGTTACGAGCTGGGGGACTGTGTTGGGTGTTTTTTGTTTGGTTTTATATTTTAAGCAAGGAGGCTCAGGGCTCCTTTGCTACATTTGTGATGATGGTTTGGAGGTTGTATATTGGAGATATGGCACTTGGGGGATACAGCAATAGGACTGGTTTTACGGGTGGGCTTTGTAGGCCCGGTTGGATTGTCTTTGTTGTTTGGGGGGTTAGAAGAACAAGGACCACTATTTCTATTCTAACCACTTGGATTTATTCTTTCTTTATTGTTTCTTCAGTCTTTTTGAGTTGCAGGTTTTGGACTTTTTAGGTCATGTTGCGGTTTCCTGCTTTCGAGATGTCGTTGGTTGGCATACATATTATATTATCTTTGTTTCTTTTGATATACATGCTCATATAGGGTATACGTCACTTTTTTTGGTATACGTTTTGGTTTGATACATGTATATTTAGGTTAATTTTACTTTTATTCCAGCAATTTTCCTTTTTTGGGTGGAGTTGTATTGAGAAAAATGGAACCCCTAGGATTTTATGTATATTTTTAATTTTTAGCGGGGATCCACGTTTCCCACTAACCTATTGTAACCGTCTTTTTTATATTAACACGTAAGGAGCCACAAGCTGCTCTTTTTATTAAAAATATATATATATAAAAGAGAGTATGACAATATATAATTTTATAGTAGGCAAAACAATGGGTGCATTGAATCCATTAAAAATTTCATCTAACCCATTTTATATTTAATCTAATATTTATAATAAATAAGACATTATTTATTTATGACTTTTTAATATACATCAAATATATTACTTCCTAATATTTAATCTTGCTTTAGTTTTTAAAAAAAAACAAAGAATAAAATTGATTCAATTCCTCTTATGGTATAATAATTTTGATCGTCTCTTCTTTATTGTTACTTCTGAATTTGATTTCATCTTTTTTTAAAGTTGCTATCCTTTTATTTTCTTCAGATACCTGAAATAATAAGCTTCAGTCCTTATACTCTTTTTATCATTTTTTTTCATCAAAGGTAATAGGCACTTTTTTTCATTTATTAAACATGATCATATACAAAGCTTGTAAAACTTCTCTGGGTTTGAATCTTCATTTGTTGAATGCCAAATTCTTTATCAGTGTTAGTTCAATTGATGAGAACGAGAAATAACAATATTTTGCATTTCACAGCTTCCATTGTATACCTTAGATGTCAAACAGGGAAAATATTTGCGTACATAAGACGTACGCAGCGCTGCGTCGTCCAGGGGTTATTCAGGGGGTACAAGAGGGTTATATCGGGGTTGTACCCCGCTGTAACCCCCCTATAACCTCTTTGTAAACTACTTGTAATCTACAGATGAGTTTCGCACTTCTGTAATTTCATGGGTACAAAAAAGATATACGGAGGTTACAAAGGAGTTACACGGAGGTTACAGGAGGGTATAACCTGAATATAACCCACTGCACCCTCTGAATAACCCCTGACGTGCGCTGCGTACGTCTTATGTACGCAAATATTTTCCGTCAAACAGACCTGAACAGCAGACCAAGATTGGCCTTGAAAGTGAATAAACCAACCAAAAAAAAGCTGTCAGGATAACTTATGGAAGCAGATAACTTAAAGCAGAATAATCAATCAACCTGAAAGCCCAACCAACCTGCAGAAATGGAAGATGAAGCATCTGGACAGAAATGACCGCTGAGCAAGCAAGGGTGATAGAGTAGGTGCAGACTACCTCCAATATCAGCATCCAAGGCCGAACTTTCTTCAGCTAGGCTTCGTACATGCTCATTTACTGCTAACCATGGTAAGCCTGCACCTTTTCCAAAAGATGGCAGAGCATCTCCTCCTCTGGAAGCTAATCGAGTCATTACATCAGGCCCAACGGGTTCCTTGAAAATATAAATAGGGCCCATCTCAGCAAAAAGAGGACACTGACGTTTACGTCGCTGCAAACCAGGTGAGCTTAGGGGAGGATTTGCTCCAATGCTGCAGAAAGAAAGAGGCTTTGATGTCCTTGGAAGTTCAAAAGGTTGAGTCTCTTGCAATCTCCCATCAACATACAATCTCACCTCACTCTCTGCTTTGCCAAGCAAACTCTGTTTATAGCTGTGCTCGAGCCCTATAAAGTACCAGCACTGAGGTTTGAATTTATAACTAAAACATATGAAAGTTTTCTTCCCCTTCCCAACGCCAACTTCCACAACCAAGAATTGTCCATAAAAATATGCCTCCACCCACTGGTTATCCGCAGATACAAAACTAAAGATCCTAGGAGTTTGCACAGGAACATGGCCGGTAATCTCGCCAGAAGCTGACACTCCAACTACTGCTGCAGAAGATGATTTCCCCAAACGGACGGCTGATGAAGCTGCAGTGGTGCTTGTGGGAGGGTCAACAACCACCTCTTCTAGCAACTCCAAATAAATCCAAGACACGAAAGCATAACCATTGGAGAACGGCCAGCGATTCTCACCAGGAGCAAGCAAGCCAGAACTCTGGCCATCAAACTCAAAGGAACTGACCGGACCCCTCGCCTCCTCACTCCCCATAGCATTCTCCAAAGACAGCAACAACGGCGCTGCCCACTCGGTGACGATGCATTTTTTAATCAAATTAAGCCAGCGCTCGAGATCCATAACGCTCAAAGAGCACCCACCAAGAACCTGAATGCAGTAAAGCAAAGGCCAGGCATTCCAACGAAAACAGCCTGCTGAATCCGAAAGGATCTTCTCCGCTGAACCCAAGAGGAATTTAAGCACCCCAGTAGACGAGCACATCACACGGTTTCTGGTGCAGGAATTCAGAATCAAAAACAAACCCTTCACCATCCTCGTCCTCGGCGACATAGAAAACTCTGAATCACCTTCACAGTATAGCCAGGGGATAAGCTCCGCAGCCACAGCAGCAGCTCGTGAAGTAAGCATTACCCTCGGCGCCCATTCCTTGAACCCAGTGCCATCCATTTCATCCAGGCCTTCCACCCCGACCATGGTGGCGAGCAGCGCATCCACCACAAACCTCGAAAACTCCAACGAATCAGCACCCGAAGCCATCGTTTTCAGTTTCTCCATACAGTCTAACCTCCCCATGATGACAGAATCCACAAGATGCACGAGCTCCGGCGGTATCTCCGACATTGCGAGTTGCCTACCCTGCGGTTCAGGCGGCGATCCAGCCATAGAGCAAGGATAGGAATACGAGTCGAAGCTGGCAGTAGAGGAGCTGAGATTAATTGTATGACTACGGAAGTGGCGATCAGCGTCCGTTTCCTTTGAAAGAGCGCCGACATCGTCAAGCTCGCCGGCGGAGTTGATTGAGGAACGCATGGAGACGTCAGCTGGGCCGACATCGAGAATGGCGTTATCAAGATCAAGGAGGGAGACGGGCTCGAATAAGTCCTCATCATTGAGGGAACTGGAAGAGCTCGTAAGCATGAGCATCAGGGGACTCTCCGCGCCCGACGAGGCCCCTGTCGGAGTCGCCGCAGCTTCCTGCGGATCGCCTTCCATTGTCGTTCTTCCCTCTAGATGGAGCAGTTAGACTAGATCTGGAGAAGAATAAGTGAATGAATGGAGGATGAATGCGGGAATGCGAGAGATCGGTGTCGAGGGCGTGGAGATCCACCGCTATTGGAGAAGGAGGTTGGGAAGAGAAATGTTGCTCTGGTTGGCCGTGAGAGGGAGTGGAAGCGCTTGCATGAAGATTAGAAAAAGAACTGGCCGTCGGGCTGGCCGCCAATTTATAGATTGAGCGACGCCGGAGAACCGCGTGGAAAGTCGGGGTTTCGCGGCTTTTCGCCGCTAACGGTGGACTGAATCTGGGGCGTAACCACGGGTGCGGTAGGCGTATTGGTCCTTATGTAACCACCAAAACACAAGCAATCTCAGAATAGAATTAATAAACATTTTATTATAATAAGTCAACATTTTAGGAGTAGCGACAACATACGATCATATGCATTTATATACCTAATATTTAAGTTTTAAATTTTATATGCATAATACTCAAATATTTAGGGACCAATCGAGATCATTTTTTATTTTTTATATATTATTTTTAATTATTTTATTATAGTTACTTTTAAAATAAAACATATTTATTAATTATAATTATTTTTAAAAATATTCAAAACAACTAAATTTGGATTGTTTGGTTATTTGTAAAAAACATACTTGAGTCAAATAAAATGTTGTGTATTATGTCTTTAATATATTGTTTGGTTGTTTGTAAGATAAATACAAGAAAAATATTGTCTAAGCTTATTTATATGCATGTAAACTAAAATAAAAAATAGTGTTCTCAAAATACTTAAGCTTGTTTGGTTATCTTCGAAGTAAATTCAGATAAATTATTGTTTTTGCTTTTTAAAAGTTTATAAAAAAAAACATGTGAATTATCATGTTGATGTGTCATCAATAAATTTTTATTGTCGAGCACGAATTTCGATGCATTTTTTTATAAAAGATGTTTCAAATTCAAATTTTGTATCATTTGAGCCCCTATTTTAACATGTTTAGAATCAATTTGTTTGTATCAATAAGATGAGCCAAATGTTATCAAAATGTTGAATCGTAAATTGTCTTTTAGATAAAACACGACTTGAGAGTTGGAGCCGAGAGAAGAAGACTAGGAGAGAGAGTTGAACCGATGAAGAATTCTGAGGAAAGGAATGAGGGGAAAAGTTACCTTATTCATCTTTGAACCTTTTAATTATAGGGGGCATTTTTGTCCAATTGTAAAAATGAGGGAACAGTTATGAACTCGCCCTTAATTGAGCTAATGCGCTAATTTAATACAGGACTTGTGTTATCATTTAAGTATAATATAACATTCATTAGTGGATCGATGAGTTTTAGTTAGGTCGACCAGGGCGACCGGTTGCATGGAGATTACTCATGCCGGGGCAAAGTTGGTTGATCGACTAGTTCTGATCGTGCGCCTTTGAAAGAAGTTTGGGTAGCTAGGTCGTAAACACGGTTCATCAATTGAATCCCTCGACAACATGGGTCTACCGACCTGATAGAGCAGTCGGTCGTCGAACGGCTGGTTCAGACCATGCTGCTTCAACATGTCGCTTTGATTGCCCTGTCGTCGCTCTTGGCCATCTAATTGTTTTGAGCTTTGTACTAGCAGCTTTGGTGTATAGATAATAGTTCCTTAAATTTGTGTGTTCCTTGATAGTTACACATACGACAAGGACAGAGAAATTGTTAAACAATTAGTGACACCAAATTTGAGAAAATTAATTTGATAAATGACTTCTCGTGGGACTTTGTGCCCAGTGAGCCCTATAAATATGAACATAGGGTTGGCATTTACATTTTTTTGCCACCAATTTTCGATAGATAATTGAAGTGTGGTTGACGGTGCAAGTCAGGGGCGAGGTGGACCCTGAACTCCTAACCATGGAGGGCTATCAATTTGTGTCACTATAAAGAAGAAAATGTCATAAGGAAGTAAAAATGTTTGAGACCAAAACTTGCATCGGTCGATCAAGCTGGCTCATCTGAGGTTCCTGGGGTATAAAACACTGAAAATGCCTCGTTAGGGAGGTATGGCTCCTAGGGTTAGTGCGAATGTGATTGTTGAAGGCCCCATAGGGCCCGATTACCGAGGGGTCATGGTCGGTGGAGAGGGGTCAGAGGAAATCAGCGACCCTTCTCCATCGCCACCACAGAAAGCATAGGTACCCATCACAAGGGGGGACGTGATTTCAAATGTCCTTTCAAAAAAGGATCGATTTTTTAGTATGCAACAACTATTTTGATTATTAGCGGTTTTTAGTGATTGTTTTACATTATCTCAATAAAAATAGTGATGGTGTGGTATGTAGTATGCTCACAGATACTTCCTTGCGGGTAGTACTAGTTATCGCATCGTGACTAATAGGGAGTTACTGACCAAAGAAAAATATGTTAAGATTTTAATGTCTATTTTACACTGATTTTGATGATATTGCTCTTTAAAGAAAGGTATTTATGATGTTTTATTGCAGGTATGCTGAATTATGGTCATTGGAGCAAAAAGATGCAAAATTGAGTGAATTTGGAACGAAAACGACCAAAATATGAAGATTTGAACTAGGGCGCCGACGGCGGGTTTTTCCCAAGAATTCATAATCAAATATTCCATAAGGTCGCCGACGATGAGATCGGCGGTTATCTCAACAAGTGCATTGATTGTAAACGATTTTTTTAGGGGATGCTTAGGCAACTCTTGGGAAAACTCTTCTACAACTTTAAGAGAAACTTTTGGCCAGAAAATTAGAGAAGGTATGGAGTGTAGAGAGTTTAATTTAGGGTTAAATTGTGAGGAATTCTTCGAGAGATTGTAAGATTGTAGGGAAAGTGAGAGATTTCTTCCTCCTTGCCGCTTCGAAGAAAAATTTTGTGTATTGTAAAGAAAGGAAGATATTCAGATAAACTTTGAAGAGTTTGCTTGGGGAGGAATTAGAGATAAGTGGTATTTACTTATTGTAATTTGTATGACTTTGCTTAATATATAAATTCTGTGTTTTGTCGTATCTTCCTCATGAATTCTAAGTAGTTTTCTCTGTCTTTCTCCTTGTCTTAAGATTTTATGAAATGGTGATTTGAATTGTTGGGTCTTGAGAATTTTAAAGAAGTTGTGATGATCTTTTTACTTCAATCTTAATTTACTTTCAGTTTGGCCAATTGATTTGTTAAAATATGTTGAGTTTTACAACTAAAGTAAAGATTACATCTAAGATTCAGGAAGGTCAAAGTCCTTGAAAGTTGGGTGCAAATAAATAGGGAAATAAAACTATTGGGCGTAGAATTGGAGATTTTAGAGTGACAAACTAAAATCCTCAATTTGGTTATATCATTTGGGTGCTGAAGTGTAGATGTTAGCCCTCAGGCGAGGGGAACATGGGAGCTCCAAAGTGAGAGCCGGTATCCTCCCAGCCTAGCTGCAGATTCAGTAACCAAGCATAAGAATAGTCAATGTTCTTTATGTCTGGACCAAAGGGTAAAGATATATATGCTCCTATTTAGCACAATCCAATTTGAACTAATTCACTTTATCCATTCACTTTAATTTCTTAACAAGGAGAATGATGTTTTCTTATATATTAAACTTCACATTAAAAACTTTATTAGTATAATTAGTTATTTAAGAGTTATTAGAATTACATATTTATTTCAATTATCTATTAGTGACAGATAAGCAATTTGAACTATATTGTTGTTATTAAGTATTGATTTTCTAAAATCTTAGTTCGTAGCCTCTAATATTACTCCCAGTGGGACCGATAACCAGTACTCCATTAGAGCCCTGTATTACTTGAGCGATACATATACTTGCGTTGATAAGTGTGACTTTGCAATTATTGAATATTTTATATACATCTTTATCGAATCTATAACCGTTGTCAAGTTTTCGGTGCCTTTTCCGGGAATTAAATCTTCTAGCAGCAATATCAAATTCTTGTATTTTTAAGCATATATAAAGTTGTTGTCAGTTACTTAGCTAATGAGTCTAGGTTCGTCGGCTACACGATCGAGGATGCACATGCAAATGCAAAGAGATCCAGTGCATTATGATAGCTCCGTCGAGGCAGTAGCGATCAAGAGATAACAAAAATTCATCATTAGTACACAACGACATATAATAAGGACGAATGTTTGATATCACATATGCAGGGAGATCTAGTGCATTATGACCACTCCATCAAGGCTGGAGCTATCACAAGATAGCAAACATTCGTTATAAGTATACGACGGTGTGGACTAATGATGAATGCACCAACAATGCAGTGATGTGCTTGCAAAATAAGCAATAAAAGTGAAGCAGTGTTCTTCTCACTATGAATAATCAAAATTCGGGTAGGTTTGATATACAAGCCGTCCCTGAAAAGGATATTTGAGTGTCTAAAGAGTGTGTGAGAGAAACGACTCGTGAAAGATGCCTACAACGATCTGAAGCAGTGTTGTGGGAGGTGAAAGAGTGTGTAAGGAGCAATGACATGAGAGAAGACACAAGAGTGTTGGGAGGGAATGTGTGAGGAGTGGTGATTCGAGAAAGACACTAGAGTGTTGGGAGCGAGTGTGTGAGGAGGAGTAACTAGCGAAAGGCACATGGGTGTCAGGAGCTAGTATGTAAGGAGCAGTGACTCAAGAAATGTGTATATGACAGTCTGAAATGATGTCGTAGGAGGCAAAAGAGAGTGTGCAAGAAATAGTGACTCTAAAAATACACAAGAGAGTGAGTGTGCAAGGAGCAGTGACATGAAAAAGACACATGAGCATTGGGTGAGTGTATGAGGAGCAGTTAATCAATAAAATATATACAATAGTCTGCAGCAATTTCATAGGATGTGAAAAAGTGTGATTCTCATTAAGGAGAATCACACGATGATTATGCTTAGTGTGCAAGTCATTCCCACATGAGACACGTGAGTGTCAGAGATGAGCGTACGAGAAGCAACGACTCAAGAAAATCTACTGCGATCCGAAGCAGTGTCGTAGAAAGTGAATGAGTGTGCGAGGAGCAGTGACTCAAGAAAATACCTACAACAGTATGGAGTAGTGTTGTAGGAGGTGAAGTGATTTAAATCTAGTTAGAGAGAACTACACACTCGGAAGGCTTAATGTGTCAGCCGTCCCCGAATCATGAGCACGTAAGAATACTGACTCAGGGAGACCTCAAGCATGTGAGTCATGGATATACATGACATCATGGAAGAGTGCAAAGTGTAGATGCAAACATGAGCGACATGACACAAGGTGATATAAGGATGTCAAGGGGTAAATGCAATAAGTAATGTGGTCATGGGAGGCACAAATACTTGTTACGAGCATATGATGGCACTAAGGGTCGATCATAATACCAATCACTTCAGTTCAATCGACCACCAAAACTAATTATAAAACCAACCATTTTCGTTCAATCAACGACCACAAATGCATGATCATAAAACTGACTAATTTGGTTCAATCATCTGTCAAGTCCCGATCACAAAATCAATCACTTTGGTTTCATCAGTCATTAGAGATAGATCATAAAACCATCCACTTTTGTTTGATCAACCATCAAGACCCGATCATAAAACCAACCATTTTGGTTTGATCGGCCACCAAGGCTTGATCACAAAACCAACCAATTTGGTTCAATCAGCCACCAAAGCCCTATAACAAAACCAATCACTTTAGTTTGATCGACCGCCAAGGCCCGATCAACCAATTACTTTTGTTTAATTGACCATTAAGGTTCAATCATAAAACCAACCACCTTGGTTCAATCGGTCACTAAACACAATTAAAAAACTAATCAATTTGTTTTGATCGACTACCAAGGTTCAATCAACCAATCACTTTTGTTTAATCGGTCATCAAGTCCCAATAAAAAAACTAACCACTTTGGTTTGATCGGTCACCAAGACCCAATCACAGAACTAATCACTTTGTTTTGATCGATTATTAAAGCCCACAAAATCAATAACTTTTGTTTGATCAACCACAAAGGATCGATCACAAAACCAATCAATTTGGTTCTATCAGCCTCCAATATCTAATCAACCAATCACTTTGGTTTGATCGACCACCAATGCTCGATCACAGACCAACAATTTTGGTTCAAATACCCAAACACGAAACTAATAACTTTGGTTTGATCGACCTCCAAAGATTGATAAAAAAGCTAATCAATTTGGTTGGATCCGTTATAAAGGCCATATCACAAAACCAATCAATTTGGTTGGATCGACCACCAAAACCTGATTACAAAACCAAACACTTTAATTTGATTGCCCGTCAAAGCCCGATCACAAAACCAATTAATTTGGTTCAATCAACCATCAAGCTCTAATCAACCAATTGACCAAAGGAAAATATGTAGAGATTTTCATACTTATTTTACATTATTTTTATGATATTGTACTTTAAAGAAATGTATTTTTGATGTTTTGTTGCATGTATGATGAATTATGATCATTGGAGCAAAAATATGCAAAAAATGAGCTAATTTAAAGCAAAAAGGACCAAAATATGAAGAGTTGAACTAAGGCGCCAACGGCGAGCCCAACGGCTCCGACGACGGGATTTTCCCGAGACTCGGATCAATTAATTTAGAAGGCCCGCCGACCGCGCCCTCGAGGCCGCCGACGGCAAGATCGGCGGTTATTTCAAATGGTGCATTGAATGTGGACAATTTTTGGAGGGATGCTTAACCAACTCTTGGGAAAACTCTTCTACAACTTTAAAAGAACATTTTGGCCAAAAATTGAAGAGAGTTCGAGGAGTTTGAAGGTTTGAACAGCGTCCAAGAGCCCCAGTAGTGTGTAGAGAGTCTAATTTAGGATTAGATTGTGAGAAATTCTTTGAGAGATTGTAAGAGTGGAGAGAAAGTGAGAGATTTCTTCATTCTTGCTGCTTCAAAGATGAATTTTGTGTGCTGTAAAGAAATGAAGAGATTCAGAGGAATTGAGGAATTTTTTTGGGAGAAATTAGAGATAAGTTTATTTATTGTTATAGTTTGTATGACTTTGCTTTTATATATAAATTCTGAGTTTTGTTATGTCTTCCCCATGAGTTCTGAGTAGTTTTCTCTGTCTTTCTCATTGTCTTGAGATTTATGAAATAGTGATTTGAATTGGTTGAGCCTTGAAAATGTTAAAGAAGTTGTGATGATCTTTTCACTTCGATCTTAATATACTTTCAATTTGTTCAATTGATTTGTTAAAATATGTTGAGTTTTACAACTAAAGTTATGATTACATCCAAGATTCAGGGAGGTCAAAGCCCTTGGAAGTTGGGTGCAAATAAATATGGAAATAAAATTATCGGGCGTAGAATTGGAGATTTTAGAGTGACAGACTAAAATCTTCAATTTGGTCATATTGTTTGGGTGTTGAAGTATAGATGTTAGCCCTCAGGCGAGGGGAACGTGGGAGCTCCCAAGTGAGAGCCGGTATCCTCCCAGCCTAGCCACAAATTCATTAACCAAGCATAGGATTAGTCAATGTTCTTTATGCCTAAACCAAAGCGTAAAGAATAAGTATGCTTCTATTTGACACTATACAATTTGAACTGACTCACTTTATCCATTCACTATAATTTCTTGACAAGGAGAAAGATGTTTTCTTATATATTGAATATCACATTAGAAACTTTATTAGTAGAATTAATTATTTAAGAGTTATTAAAATTACATAATTATTTCAATTATCTATTGTGACTATCAGTCGCCATGCGGTTGGGTGCGGTTTAATTTATTGTAATATAGTGTTTAGAAATTACGTATTTTAATTTGAAGAAAATGGGGTCAAACTTATCTCATTGATTCCTACAGTTTGGACAATCGAGCTAACTACGAGTAATGTAGCACACCGAAGGGTAATACACTACTTGATATTAAGCTCAATTAAATAAATTATAGAAATAAATGAGTTTCGTTTGATCTGCAAGTTTGCATGATGACCGACTGATTCCCCTATTTGATATGAGAGTCAAACAGGGTTTATTTTAAATTTGGGTTCTTTTAAGTTCCCTATAAGGGCAAGCCCCTATAGTTAATTATATCTTAAGCGACGAATCACCTAAGAAAACTCTCGATAAAAATCAGGAATTTTTTGTTTTCATGAGTTCTAAAGGATAGGTTTTCAACGAACATGATTGTAAAATTTTAAATAGGGATTGGTTCAAAGGTGAAAGATTTTGTTTTAAGAATCAAAGGAAGAAAAGTAGGGGAGATTAAAGATCTAGAATAGGTTCTTGGTAATCCCCAAACTATCCTAATGTTTGGCTCAATTTAGGATGATATTAATTTAAGTTAACTCTTGCCAGTTTTATTAATTAAGACTTAGATTTGTGTAATGGTGATTTACTGACCGTGACTTTATATATGCTTAAAAATATAAGTATTTAATACTGTTGTTAAAAGATATACTTCCGCAACAACTATATCAAATCCTTGATAACAGTTATAGATTCGATAAATATGGACGAATTAAATATTCAATAATTGTAAAGTCACACTTATCAACACAAGTATACGTATCGCTCAAGTAATATAGGGCTCTAATGAAGTCCTAGATATCGATCCCACAAGGAGTAAGTTTAGAACTATGAACTAAAACTTTAGAAAAAACAATACTTTAATCACAACAACAAAGTTCAATTTGTTTATCTGTCACTAATAGGCAATTGAAATAATCACGTAATTTTAATAACTATTAAATAACTAATAATAGTAATGAAGGTTTAAATGTGATATTCAATATATAAGAAATCATATTTCTCCTTGTTAATAAGTTATAGTGAATGGATAAAGTGAATCAGTTCAAATTATATTGTGTCAAATAGGAGCATATATATTCTTTACCCTTTGGTTCAGGCATACAGAACATTGACTAATCATACGCTTGTTTACTGAATCTGCGGCTGGGTTGGGAGGATACCGACTCACACTTCGGAGCTCCCACGTTCCCCTCGTCTGAGGGCTAACATCTACACTTCAGCACCCAAACGATACAACCAAATTGGGGATTTTAGTTAGTCACTCTAAAATTTCCAATTTTATGCCCGCTAATATTATTTCCTTATTTATTTGCACCCAACTTCCAAGGGCTTTGACCTCCTTGAATCTTGGATGTAATCTTCATTTTAGTTATAAAACTCAACATATTTTAACAAATCAATTGGCCAGATTGAAAGTAAATGAAGATCGAAGTGAAAAGATCATCACAATTTCTTAAATATTTTCATGGCTTCACCAATTCAAATCACCATTTTAAAAATCTCGAGACAAGAAGAAAGACAGAGAAAACTACTCAGATCTCATGAGGAAAACACAATAAAACTCGGAATTCATATATAATATCGAATTCATACAAACTACAACAAGTAAATAACTTGTCTCTAATTTCTCCACAAGAAAACTCCTCGAAGTTCCTCTGAATCTCTTCCTTTCTTTAAAGCACACAGAATTCCTCTTCGAAGTAGCAAGGAGGAAGAAATCTCTCACTTTCCCTCCACTCTTATAATCTCTCAAAGAATTCCTCACAATTTAGACTCTCTACACTTGTTTCACACTTCATATTTTTTAAGTCTCCCCTTTCTATTTTCGGCCAAAATAGTCTTTTAAAGTTGTGGATGAACTTTCCCAAGATTTGTCTAAGCATCCCTTCAAAATTTTGCCTTATTCAAAGCCTGATTGGGCATAACCGCCGTGCTCGCCGTCAGCAGCCTCGAGAGCGTAGTCGGCAAACATTCTTAATGAATTAATTATGGATTCTAGGGAAAATCTTGCTGTCGGCGGGGTCGATGACGTCGTCGACGCCCTAGTTCAATTCTTTACATTTTGGTCATTTTTGCTCCAAATTTGCTCCTTTTTACATATTTTTGCTCCAATGATCCTAATTCATCATTCTTGCAACAAAACATCAAAAATTCCTTTCTTTAAAGTGCAATATCATCAAAAACAGTATAAAATAGGTATGAAAATCTCAACATATTTTCCTCTGGTCAAAATCCCCCAAACTTAACTATTACTTGTCCTCAAGTAATTTTAGTACTACATAAAAGTTATGATCTACTGTAGTAAATTTTAATTCAGAAATACTATAAGTTTGATTTAAATAAATATCATAGTGAGATTTTCAGAAAAAATTCAAGTAATTGAATTAACTCTGTAGTTACAAGATTATCTAGTTATCAAGTTTAAGAGTTCTAGTCTTCTTTTCATTTCAAGAATGACTATATGTTGCAATATTAAGTTACTTAGAATATTCAAAAGATAGGAACTTCATGAGAGTTCTACTAGTAAAAGATCTATTATGTAAATATAAGTTCAGGAATGTATTTAGGTTTTCCCTTTAGGTAGGTACAATGAAGCTAATTTTTTATTAGGCATATCCTCAAGCTTCTCCTCACTTCCATAATAATTTTTTTTCTTTTCTTTTTTTCATTTGGATTGCTTTCAATCCTATATATATTTCTTTTCTTTTTTAGGGATTGTTTTCAATCATTTCCTTTTCCTTTTTCAAGTGAGGATTACTCTATCTGGATAGCCTTTAATGATTTTGAACATCACATATCTTTCCCTAAATTTGAAACTCAAAGCATTCCTTTACCTTATAAGTATTTCATAGTCTTTACATCATTGAGCCCCAATCTTTTCTTCTCAAATAAATTTCCAGATTCTTAATACTTCAAAATATAGTTTCCTTTACTTTAAATAATTAACTATAATCTTATTCTTTTATACTAAATATCTTAAGTTACAAAATTAATTTTCATTACAAAAATATTTCTTTAAATATACTATAATATTTAAATAGCTACAAAAATATAGTTACCTAAATTAAATTCACTACATAAAATCTTATAAATAATTTTTGAAAATAATTAAATAGAGGACATCTAATAGTTAATATTTTTCTTCCCTCCCCTAAACTTAAAATGTTCAATATAAAATAATACAGGTGGAAAGAAAAACTCTAAATATAAATCATACCTCAGTATTTTAGGCATTTTCATCATTCTGAAATTTTTGCAGACCTTCTCAACATTTCTACTTCACCTAGTCTGTAATGTTAGGAGCTTTCTATACATATAAATCATTAGAGGAATTTCTGGGTAATGAAATTTTGAAATAAGTATAAAACTAAAACATTAAACAAGCACAACATCTCCTAACACAAACACAATACTAACAAAACAATCAAACTTGCGAAATAGAAATCACATTGCATTACAATTCACAGTACTACTCAACATCTATTAAACTACACATGCAAATTTAACTATAACACTAACTAAATAACAAAAATTAAAATTGTCCAAGTACAACATAATAATAATAATGAAAGTCCAAATACATAAACATCAATTTCTATTATAAAAAGATTACATAAATAAAAGTACAAATATAAGTACATCAATTACATTCGAATATCAAAATCCCAAACTATGTCTTCATCTCCTTGATCAGCAGGTGGATCGGGATGATACTGAGTATATAGGGGGCACTCAGGAAAAGTAACATTAGGCTCACCTCTGTAGTGTCGGGCCTGAGCTTCATAATAGGCTACCTCAAAATTTGATTGTCTTTGAAGGTACTCACTATCATAATTGTATCAATGTTCTAAACCTCCAATCCTTTCATTTATTAACTCTATGATCTTTTGCTGCAAGGTCAACTCATTCATCAAATCAGAGAGTGTAGGAGAACTAGAAGGTGGAAGGTCATAACTTGTAGAGGGGACATCTCTACTAGTAGAAGGTTCTTGACTTCTACTTACAGTTCTCCAATTCTCATGTGATTCATAAGTCTTTAAATTGGCTTTACTAATGGGTTTCATAAGGTAAACCCATTCTTCATCTCCAATTTCCACTCCAAAAAGTTTGCAAATTGCATAAATAAGTCCAGGATGTCCTAGACCTCCACTTGTCTCACACCTCTCCGCAGTCAATATATTCTTAAGAATGATT
This sequence comes from Phalaenopsis aphrodite, assembly GCA_003013225.1. NCBI lineage: Eukaryota > Viridiplantae > Streptophyta > Magnoliopsida > Asparagales > Orchidaceae > Phalaenopsis > Phalaenopsis aphrodite. Next base: position 192,153 of record NEWO01000145.1, read on the forward strand.
CTCCCCACATTTATAGTTCTACTATTCTAAATACATAAATTCAGAATAGCTCTATCTCTAGTTACCTCACTATGGTGATAAGTCAGTAATAGAGTAGAGGAAATGAAATAGTGTCACGCCTTAGAGGTGACATTCAACTTGGAAGCAAAAAAATTTACCCATTCTCGCTACTTTATCTTCCATGTTCCTTTCCCATCAGTGAGAAAGTTGATCACATAATTCAGGGGGCCTTCCATCGTGCTGAATGATTCATACTGGTAGCTATAAGAGTCTGGGACTTCGTAAAAGGTGTTGATGCGGGCGACAGTAACTTCAATGGGAAATCCACGCACTTGAACGATTCCGTCTTCATAATAGATTACATTGGCGTAAAACTCATTCACAACATTTGCATCAGCTTTATTTAGTGGTGTAACAAAAGTTTTCCCACCTTCGCTCGGTAATAACTCGTTCAATTTCTCCTCTCAGTCTTTCAAAAACTCAATCTTGTATGCACTTCTTTCTTTTAAATATTGAAGTAAATTTTGTTTGAGCCATCGCATTGACGAAGCGAGACTCGTCAAACTTAACCCGTCTCTTTTATCGTGGAGTCATTTTAATATAATCAAATTATATAAAAATTCCAAAAATTACTTCAAATATGCAAATCATGGCTTCCAATAGTAATTCTAAGAAATTCCATGAATTTCTTCCCAAATTTTCTTCACACTCTTAAAATTTTCTGATCCACTCAATGTGGAAGAAATTCATGGTGAAAATCAAATATTTTTAGTTTGGAGTGAAGCTCTTACCTAGAGATAATCAAATCCAGTGTCAAAAAGCCTTAAAATCGCCTCCCAATCCAAGATCTTTCAAGCCCTAGGTCGAAAATGACGTTTTAAGGAGGAAGGGGATGATGAATACTGGCGATTGACTGGTCAAAATTGCGGTTAAAAGTCTTTTTTTGTGAGCTCGCCGTCGGCGGTCGATGGCACCGTCGACGCGCTCTATTGGAATTAAATCCTAAGTTTCGGGAAAATCTCGCCGTCGGCGGCGTCGAGGGTGTCGTCGGCGGGCTCTATTGATTTTGGTTCAAATCTCAATTTTTTGTAATTTCTATCAATTTCAAGCCTTAACGACATATTTTCAATTATTATAGACTTAATTTTAAGTGACTAAATGATGTACTTAGCACATAAAACTTTCACAACACAAAACATCACATTTATATATAAATTCCAAGGGGTACAATATATGTTATATAACACACCTAAGTTTGGTATTTTCTCAACCTCAATACATTAATTCAACGTCGCAATCCAAGTCAAAATACTAAAAATGCTAAAACAAAACATTATATGCTTAGTCTCAACTATACAAAGATCTAAAAGCATAATTCTAAAGCAAAGCAAATACAAAATTCAAATCAAAATACATAGATAGACAAATAGATAGTAATATAAATCTACTATCCTTCAGATTCTGTACTAGATTCTCCTCTGAGATCACCCATTGATTGCACATGAACGAAGAGGTTATAGAGGGGTCAGAATGAGAAATTCTTTCTTTATCAATTTCATCATCCTCATCAGTCATATCAAACTATCTTCTAAATGTTCAGAGTGCTCGAAATGTTCTTTCATCCTCCAGTCCAGATGATCAAAGAAATCAGAGATATTATTAATCACATTTATGACATTTTGTACTTCCTTTTCCAATTTCTTGATTTGATGCAGGATTACCAGAAACTTGTCAGGAATTAAGGGTTGAACTGACAGTGAATTCTGAGATGATTGATCTACTAAAATGGTCATGTCATTTTGATCTTCAAAAGCTTGGAATCTCTCAGTTGGATCCAAAGGCTTCAAAGGTAGCAGTACCATTTCCCAATTTTCGTAGAACACTTGGAACTGATTGCAAAGTGAGAAAATTGTGGAGGGGTGTCCAAGCCCATAAGTTGACCCATGAACGATCAGGCCCAAAACCGACTTCACAATTATGGATCCAATGTCGATCGGCATGCCCCTTTGGATGCAATAATTCAAAATAGCACTTTCTTTAGAAACTTTACCAATCTTCATTGTCGGCAACAGTTTCGCAGAAATGAAAAAAGTGTTAATGTTTCGAAACGGGATTTAGGAGTGTCGCAAAAAAACTAACATACATGTTCTCTCTTGTTTCCCAATCGTTAGTTTTGTCCGTTAAATATTGGTAAATTTCATTCATCTGGTTTCTCGTTGGGACGAAATTAGAATAGTGGCAGACAAAAACGTTCTCAATCATGTATAATTCGTTGATTCATGCAGTAGTGAGAATGATTCATCTTCCTTGCACATAAACAATTCCCTGGTTGATTCCATGTAAATTTGCATAAAATTCTTTTACACAGAAACCACCATGGCGGCGGTAGTGTAGCACGACACTTCTCATCTTCGTTGCACTATCGTTTCTTCAATTGTCATCGTGGGATTATTCAATCTGTGATTTACGAATCCTTGTTCCTTGATCAATCTTTTCTTCGTCAGTAATTTGTTGAAGATTCGTTGCGCTTCCGCATTAATAAATTTTCGAGGATTGAAAACTCGCATTCTGGGATTATCAGGGGAATTGGACATCATGGAAATGAATTGGTGGAGTTTCACTTCATTTTGGAGGGAAAATATGAACTAGGAATCAAATTTCAGAGTTTAAAAGGATAATTCCCGCCCAAAAATCGCCATTTGAACCCAAGTAATTGCCATTTTTCTAGTCTCTCCGTCGTCAAGGTTGATGGCGCCGTCGGTGAGCCTCTGGGTTAATTTTGCCTGAACTCTCGGGAAAAACCCACCGTCGGTGGCATCGAGGGTGTCGTCGGCTCCCAAGGCAAAAATTGCACAATTTCGCTCTGGTCCGAATGCGTTCCAATTTTTCTCTATGGATCCAATTTTTATGATGATTCAAAGATAAATAAGAGTAGTAGAGCTTAATACTACCACAAACTATAATAATTTTGAATAAAAAACATTATAATTGCGATAAAAGTAAAGATAAATATGAGTTGCCTCCCATAAAGCGTTTGGTTTAACATCGTCAGCTCGACCTATTCAGGTGTCATTCAGGTTGACTGATCATTAAAACCTCTTTAAAATTTGGTCTTTTACCCTCAAAATACGATTTTAATCTGTGTCCATTTACTTTAAATCTATTTCCAGTTTTCTGATCTTCAATTTCAACAGCTCCATAAGTATAAACCTGAGTCACAGTAAAGGGTCCTAACCAACGAGACTTCAATTTCCCAGGAAATAACTTTAGCCTAGTGTTGTAAAGCAAAACTTTTTATCCTGGTTCAAAGTTCTTTTGGTTAATCTTTTGATCATGACATAACTTTAGTTTCTCTTTATAAATTTTGTTGTTATCATAAGATTCATTTCTTAATTCTTCCAATTCATTTAATTGCAACAATCTCTTCTTACCAGCATCTTTCAAATTATAATTGAATTCTTTAATCACCTAATATGTTTTTTGCTCCAATTCTACTGGTAAGTGACAAGTTTTTCCAAAAATCAGTCTGTAATGAGTCATTCCAATAAGAGTTTTATAAGCAGTCATGTAAGCCCATAATATTGTATCCAGTCTAGTGGACCAATCTACTCTACTAGGGTTTACAGTCTTTTCAAGTATTTGTTTAATCTCTCTATTAGAAACTTCAGCTAACCCACTGGTTTGAGGATGATAGACAGTAGAGATTCGATGAAATATATTAAATTTTTTTGTCAATCTTTGAATATATTTATTTCTAAAATGGGATCCTCCGTCGGTGATAATCATTCTAGACATTTCGTATCTAGTGAAAATATTTTTCATTAAAAAAACTTGAAACACTTTTAACATCACAACGAGGTAAAGCTTGTGCTTCAATCCACTTTGAAACGTAGTCTACTGTAATTAATATATGTAAGTTCCCAAATGAAGGAATAAATGGTCTCATAAAATCAATCCCCAAACATCAAAGATCTCAACTTCTAACATGAAATTTAGAGGTATTTCATTTCTTCTAGATATATTGCCTACTCGTTGACATCGATCACAAGTTTTTATGTATCTATAAACATCTCTAAAGATAGTATGCCAATAAAATCAAGCTTGTAAAATTTTATAAGCAGTTTTATCAATCCCAAAATGTCCTCCAAATTTAGAATCCTGACATTTCTGAATGATTAGCTCAGTTTCTTCATAACGTACACATCTTCTCATAATCAAATCCTTATATTGTTTATATAAATAAGGCTCATCCCAAAGATATGCTTTTGCATCATGAATAAATTTGTTTTGTTGTTGCAATATCAGCATAAGTGGCAAAATATCACTTACAATATAGTTAACGATATGAGCATACCATGGTATTTTCCACTCATTAATATTATAAAGTTGTTAATCAGGGAAACTGTCTGTAATTTCATTATCAGTGTCAGATAATTCATGGTTTTCTAATCTTGACAAATGATCAGCAATTTGATTATCAGTTCCCTTTCTATCAATAACCACAAGATCAAATTCTTGCATCAAAAGTATTCATCTAATCAACCTTAGTTTGACATCCTTCTTTTGCATCAGATATTTAATAGCAGAGTGATTAGTATGCACAGCACATTTAGCTTCAATTAAATAAGATCTGAATTTTTCTAAAGCATATACAATTACCAGTAACTCTTTTTCAGTAATAGTATAATTAATTTGTGCATCATTAAGAGTTTTACTAGCGTAGTATATAACCTTAAAAATATTTTCATACATTTGTCCAAGGACAACTCCAATAGCATAATCACTAGCATCACACATCAATTCAAATGGTTTCTCCTAATTAGGTGAAACTATAATAGGGGTTGTGATTAATTTGTCCTTTAATATCTCAAAGACATTTAAACAACTTTCAATAAATTCAAATTTCTTGTCCTTTTCTAAAATAATTATATTATAATGAAATTTAAAAATAATTATATTATATATTTTAAAATTTTATCAATTTTTAAAAAATTAAATTCTATAAATTATAATATATAAAATAATAATAATAATAATTTATTAATAAACTGTATTAGTAAATAGTAATATAAATATTATATAGTTATATAATATAGGTTTTATAATTAATATAAAATATTATTTATATATATTAATACAAGTTAAGAACCGCAATCCCTAACCCTACTGTTCGGTGTGTTCGCGCTCGGCACCATTTCGGCGCTCCCCTCTCGAAAAACTTTCGGTCGGCTCTTTCTCTTCGCCTCAAAACCGCAAAAAGCTTTGTCATTGAGAGCTTAGGGTTGAATGATTGTGTTCGTTCTCTAATCTCTACTTCTATTTGTCTTCCATAAAGTAGGTGTTGGATCAACTACTCGGTATTCTTGCTTCAGTGCTCGATATTCTTGCTTGGTCGCTTGTAAGGCCACCGAGACGTCATTTTTTAGTATATTTTCTTTAACATTTCAAATTTATATTCATTCTTGCCTCTTAGGTTAAATTTTCATAATTTTTTTTAGGTTTATTTCTTCTTTTTCGAGTGAAACGTAGGTTAAATGTAGATCTGTTTGTCTTTATATTGACTATGCATTTATTTCTTTGAGTGAAACCTATGTTTTTTGAGTGCAACCTAGGTTAAATCTATCTGTTTGTCTTCTTTGGGAGTGAAACCTAGGTTTTTTGAGTGAAACATTGGCTTCATCTCTGAGTATTTTTTAGGTTTATTTCTTCTTAACTGCTAAACATTTGAAACCTTGTTTCTGCTTCTTTCATATATTGTAGATCCATCTATTTTGTAGATCCATTGGGGGACTGAATCGTTCTAAGTTTCAATATCTATTTTGTAGATCCATTGGGGGGACTGAATCGTTCTTCTCAGCAATAACGACTTGTTCATAAGTTTCAAATTAATTTGTTAGTGTTTTGAAACAAGCATCTATTTTTTTTTCTGAAGGAGGTAGCATATTTATCCTACATATATGGGCTATCATTTATTACATCACATTGCTTTAATGGTACAATTTCATAAAGTATATTTTAAATGAAATATCTTAAGAAAGAACCTTAGAGTGGATTTCTTAATAACTTTACAAGCATTATCCTTTTAATACCAACTTAGAGAATTCAATTTTGAATAAGAAATAATCAGAGTGAAGAAATTTCTTCCCTTATTGGATCCAAAACAGCTTCTATGAGGTTATATTTCAATTCACGCTTAAGGTGGAAATGCATGCAACATCAAGGCTGATTTAGGATCTTCCTTTTTAAATCCCATATTAATTCTTTTTAATATAGTTGTAGAATTTTTTTCATATCTTCCAATGTCGACTTATTGTTAGGATATAAATTCTAACAATCCTTGTTCTTTTATCTCAAGTTTGTCGTGGTAATGACAATTGTCTAGTGTCTTGCTTATTTATAGTTGACCTTTAACATTCTCTTTGTTTGTAGCTGTAAGCAAGTTATTTTTTTGTCTTATGGAAGATATCTAATTCTTTGTTCAAGTGCTATATCTTTTTGTGTTCAACTAGAGATATAATTAAACTAGGGCTGCTCGGATACTTTTTCTTTAACAATTTTGAGGCTTGCAGTTATTTTTTTTTCATGGAAGCTAGACTTATTATTGTCATGGTTGCTGCAATACTGCATGAGACAATTGGAGCCTGAATTGGCTAAGTAATTGTAGAGTTTTATCGTAGGTCCTCTTGAAATTTATTAAATTTGAGCTGACTATATTTAAAAAATTTCGCATGGGTTCTCTCTCTCTCTCTCTCTCTCTCTCTCTCTACTGTGTGTTTCTGTTGGGCACTTGGGCTTGCCTTCATTTAAGTAATGCTACTTTGTTATGCAGTCATTAAGTAAGGTGAACCATATGAAGGGTAAATGCATAAGAATGTTTTGACATGAGAGGCTGTTGTTATTTGGACATGGAAGGCTGCTATTATTTTGAGGTATGAACATAAAGAATGTTTTGTAAGCACCAGGCAGCACTTGCTCTTTGTCTATGATGTTTTTGTAGGAACTAATTCTTGTTCCTAGTTTAATTGTATCTCCCAGATTTCAATAAACTGATATATATGCAAGTTATAAAAGATTTCAGGCTGGTATATATGAGCAATGCTCTTGTATCTCCTACTTTAATATGCAGTGCTCTTGTATCTAAACTATCAACACATTGCTCTTATATCTCCTAGTTTAATATGCAATGCTCTTTTATGCGTACAAATGTATGATGAGTGGATTTGTGAAGCAACTCATCTTGTTTCCTGCTTTCATGTTTCTATTTTTGAGAGTACGATTGCTTACCTGAAAAGTGGCATTTGGAGGAATATTTTTTTGAAGCATTTCGAGGAATATCAACACAATGCTCTTATATTTCCTACTTTCAAATCTTTTTTGGAAGCATTTGAAGGAATATTAATGCATGAATATAAGTAATTCAGGGTTCTTTTTAGTCTTAAGTTTTATTGTTTAATAAGGACTAAAACATAGAAGGATGAGTTAGTGAGTCCCTGGATTTCTTAGTTGCAACTTGATAGATTTACAAGATTTCTTTATCACTTTTCTGTCTTAAATCTGACCATGGAATCTGTTTCAATGTATGATATATGGAAGAATGAGTTAGTGTTGCCATGGATGATCTATTTCAATGTATTACTTTCAAATCAATTCTGATTGAAACATTTTAATATGATGCTTAAGCTTCATTTATATATTCTTTCATTTGTAACAAAAAATTATTGTTTTATAATAATAAGTTTCTTTGAGATAAACATTGGGTTGATAGTTTAGCTGGAATTAATATTTTAGTTCAATTATTGCTTTGAGGAAGAAGCAATGCTCTTTTATTAATTAATATGCAATGCTCTTATATCTCCTAGTTTTATTGTATCTCCCAGATTTCAGGCTGGTATATATGCAAGTTATAAACTGATTCTTGTTTCTTGTTGAGGGAGATGATGAATCATTTTATTGACATTGAAACAGGAAATTTTAAATGCATAAAAATTCAGTGGTACATAAAGAATTTTGTGGTATATATGTAAGTTATAAACTGTTTGATTCCTGAGTCGGTTGTTGGGGAAAAGCAGCTGGTTGAAGATCCTTCTGGATCACTAGTGCATATAATAATAAAGCTGAAGCTGTTAATGAAGGTTTAGGCATGTTTATTTTATTGCAAATCTTTTCAAATCCTTTTTTAAAACCTGATGTGAACTTATACGTTATAGGTAAATCTGTAGTAGTTGGTTGCCATCAGCTAGATACATTTACTGGGTTTCTGGTTGACACTTCTCTGGTATATACTCTCTTTTATTAACATACCATGAAAGGTTAAATCCTAGACCCCAAAGACCTAGATAGCTATTTGGGTGTCATGCATGCTGCCTCATAAGGACATCAAACTTTAAAACCCTGATTTCTATCAGACATGTAAGGCCTGTTATACACTTTATACTCTTCAGTTATGTTGTCCCATCCTCTTGTGCTGGAATTTGAGAGTTGTCCTTACCTATATGCTGATTATTGCATCCCATAGATGATAGATGATTATTGCTAACAGTTCCAAAATTTGAACTGTAATTATCTATATAGTTGTGACAGGTGGAGGATTTATTTGCTTTAGCACAACACCACACAAAATTACCAGATAAGTCATCATGTCAATTTTGCGCTTGGCTTCATTTGTTTTGGCTTTCCTGTTTTTTAGTGATTACTGACAACCTTTCTCTATTTTTGTCGGTTATCTAACTTATTAAGGTTGATTAGCTTTATTTCTATAATCTATTTGGGTGCAATATTAATGCCTTTAATTGTGGTGCAGGAAATGGTTTATGCATATTGCGATTTGACAGAGAAGTATTAATTATAAATAATATTTATGAAAGCATTATGAAAGTTGAACTCATTTTATTTTTCATCTATCTATACATGTAGTTAGCCTTTTTTGCTACGAGAGAAGTAGAAGCTTTGGAAGAGCTTACATGGGTGAGTAGCTTCAAGTTAACACGTTGCTATATGTGGTATTTTATTATTTATGCATAAAAAATTATGTAAAAGTGAAATACACCTTTTCAAAAAATGAGGTATTATCTATTAAAAACAACACTATTACCACTTTTCAAAAGTAAAATACATCTTTTCATGCATGAATTTAAAACACCAAAGTGCTATTTATGTAAATATGAAAGTTTATATGTGAGATATATAAATACATAAGAATTGTGTGTCATGTGCTTAAGTTTCTCTTATATATTTTGATATTTATTTTTTTCAAAAATCTTGAATGCAGGTCATTCATCGCCATGTTCTCATCCTTTTGAGAAATGTAGGAGCATCATCCAACGAGCTAAAGCATATAATTTCCAATCCACCTGAAGGATGCAAAAAACATATTATTTTGGCATACATGATGCTTAAGCTTTTATGCACCATAGGATTTTGGTAATAAAGATGATGTTTTTAGATTAAATGTTTAAATACATATGTTCCTTATTTTACCTTCAGGTGTTGGTGTGTTGCAAGTTATCACTGAAGAATCAACAGCTGATGCTGAGCTAATTACGGCTGTTAAACATCTGTATGAAACAAGAATGAAGGTTATTTCTCTTGAATTCAATTCTTTTGGGAGACATCTGCTCACTAGATTATTCTCATAAAATAACTCTTCCGCTTAGTTTTGGGTATTATTTCTTGTTATAATACTGGGAGGCATCTAATTGTCATGATTTTATTAGAGTGCGGAGAATTTTGAACATATATTTGTTTAATTATTGCAATTCTTAATAATGGATATTATGTTTTTTGTTGATTCTATTAAAAAAATGCTCTTGCTTCCAATTCTTTTTATTTATTGTTCTTGATAAATCTACATGTTTTTAGTATCTTTGCTGGTTGTAATACATTATTAGTTTGTAATCTTCCTTGCGAAACATTTTTATTTTTAACAAATTGGCATGTCTGCCACTACAGCCTTTTATACCACTATTGTAAAAATTATTATCAATATTTATTCTCTTATAAATTCTTTGTGCTTTTAGTCTAGCGCCAATGTCAATTAGTCATATTTTATGGACCGTGACTTGATATGGCTTTTGCTAGGACGTCACAAATTCTAGTTATAGTAGTCAACTCCATTATTGCAAACTAAACAGTTTCATTGCGATAATGTTTGCAACGGTTTTACAATGACTTACAATAGTTAACGCATAAAAAGAAATTGCATGTATAACATAATTAAGCTTACATCAATGTAATTTTGATTGATATTCTACTTATTTGCCCTTTGAATGAGTTTGGATTTGCTTTTATACCCATAGAGTATGCATTTATAGTTTGATTTTCACTTCTTTTGTTTTGAACAACATTGGTGAAAGTTTGTAAATATCAAAGAATATGATCGGGTGCATTGACTCATACTTCTCGTAACATACTTGTATATGTATTAGATATTTACATTTGTCTGAAGCTGAAGTTGATTTGTTCATTTTCTTAAAGATAGAGCTTTTGGGCAAGCATGGATTCATGGTTGAGCTCCATGAATTAATCCAGAGGATGTCATTTGAGCCTTCCATCCCAATGTGGAGTACAATTTATTATAGATGTAGTAATTACTAAACATGTGTATAGAAGATTGAGAGAAGTGAATGCATGTTGAATTTACAATTTGAAATTTGATTTCAAATTCTCAGAGCTTTGAGAATCGAACTGAATTTACAATTTGAATATTATCTTTTTATGTAAGATATTATTTGTTTGACTAATGATGAAGAGATGTTTTTTTTGAAGTTTTTTATTTATTCTTTTTGGTAATTTGAGAATTAATTAATAATTTTTATATTTTTTATTTATAGTTATTTCAATTTTTAAATGTTAAAATGGTGGCTTTTTTTATGTGGTATGAGAATTAATATTTAAATTTTTGTCTATTTAACAATTCAAAAAATATAAAAAATGAAAAATTTTTGAACGTTTCGAGCAATTCGAACATTTCAAACATTTCAAACATATTCGAACGATTCAAATGATTCAAACAAATCGAGCAATTCGAACAAATTTCGAACAAATCGAACCGAACACGAACAAACCTTTCACAGACAATTTTGAACACGAGCCTATTTCAAACAAACTATATTTCAAACGAACCGAACACGAACACGAGTACTGTTCGTTCATGTTCGGTTCGTTTACACCCCTAGTTGCATGATTGCATGAGCACCACCTTATATGTCTTAATAACAGATTTGTCTCGTTAGGTGAGTGACCCCGTGTTGATTATGATGCTTTAACAAGCATTGTTTGCAGAGTAAATCTCGTCGAGCAATTTTGGTTATTACATCAGCATCAACACAAGTATGACTGTGCTAATGTTCTGAGGAATCTAACATATGTTACCTTGCATATTACAGTTTCACATTTAATAGGCCGTTATATTTTCATGATTATGCAATTAGCGAAACTAGGTCATATGTGAGTCCAAATCTTTCAATTTTTTTTGGGTGACACACATTAGATCCCTTATTTCCTTAGAATGAGGTCGGTGTTGGCGACGTCATCAAAGTTATACGATGACCCTCATCAATGCACTTTACATGCACTTAGATGTTGTGACTATGACACTTTTAGTTAGATAGTGTGCCAGACTATGCTTAGTATGCTAGGTAGTCCTTTCAATATCTTGACTATTGTTCATTGTTGGTTTTGTTGTCTTAACCAGACATCATTTTGTGTGTTTACTGAGCGTGGGCTTAAGCACTAGTATATTGTGAACAATTTTTTGTGCAGAGAATCATGCCTAAATATAAATAAGAAGGGACGAGCAAATAATAATTTAAAAGCTAACATTTTATGCAGATGTTGCTAAACTCTCCTCCCTCCAGACATGACATTTGATATTGATTTATATATTTAGGACCGACCATATATATGCAGATTTTGACCGTATTTTTATTTTCTTGATATGTTGGTGACCTAGAAATACGAGTCTTTATTTATATTCGACGTGTTTTACTGCTTTACTGCATGTTTGTATGCTTAGATTTTTTTTGCCTTTTTCCGCTTATGATTTTTTATAGAATCCAACATTATAATCTAGGTTATTTAAGGACCCTAATTTTATAAAATTTTTATCAGATCCTCATAAAAAGATTCAAGATTAATCAAATTTTATGATTAAAATATTAAATTGTTTAAAACCCTGAACTTTACTTTCCTAAATGGCTTTTGGCTTGGTTTTTAAATGGTTTGCATGACATGATTATATCTCAAGTTATTACTAATAGGGCCTCTGCTTTTGATTGAGGTAGATAACTCCATCACGTTTGCATGTCCGTATGAGAAACTCCCAAGCTTCTTCAATCTGACTAACCCAACATAGATTTCAACTTATGTGGTTGTCTAGTGCGCTTAGGTTGTTAAAGGTTTTCACGACCTAGGCTAGGTGTAAGTCATTTATGGAGAATGTTTTTCAGTTTTGTAGTTGGACCTCATCTTTCTTTAATTTTATGAGACATCTCTATAATCTATTTTGCAAGTTTGAGTCCCACCTGTTTATCTCTACCTTACAGTTATAGGATAAAATTTTCTTCCATTGACTTTAGGGCTTGCTGAGGCCCTCGTGCATGATGCGATTCACAGATTGTTGATAAATGATCTTTGAACATGTTGATCGACCACTTTTACGAGCAGACAAACTTAAGGTCCATTTAGGGCAGCTTATTCCTAACTTCTGCATTTTCAAAATGTGACCGATGCGTTTGATTACTGTGTTTGGCTGGCATATCGCAAAACACTGGATTTCTATTATATTAAACCTCGGTCACGATTCTACCCTGCGACCAAGCGTTTTGAGTTAAAACTTGCACACCAACCCCCCCTCCCCTTCCCCTCGCTCATGTCGTGCTCATCTTGAACCATGATGCTTGTCGAAGATGCTCCCCTCCCCCCAACCCCATCACCCCTATTTCTCTTGTCGTCGAGCCTTCAAGGTTCAAGGCAAGTCGTGCAGCCTCCAAGCCAACTGTATTCCTTTATTTTTTTTTATTTGTATTTCTCGTATGTCTCCTTCAGTTAAATTTTTACTTACAGTAAAAAAATTATTTGTCCTTCTCCTACCTCACAAAAAAAAATCCCAGTAGAAGATGAAAAACATTTACTTTTCGCAATGATTAGTCACCTTTGATACAAACTTAAAAATACTTACAATTCACTCCAAACAATAGTTTAAAGTTATTAAAATCTGAATTATCGTAATAAATTTTAGAATGAATAACTACCATATAACTGTTTAATGATGAAAAATATTTCCCAATTGTCATTTATCAATAAAGAACTTTAAACTAACTATTTTCCAAACATATAAATCAAACAACCAGTAAGATTATTCGGATCAACTGTCGATCAACAGTTTAACTGGATAAACTGCTTATCTGGATAAGTTAGATAAGTTGCAGCTGTCCCAAACAGACTCTTAGGGCTTTGATTGCTTAGGACGACGGGTCTGCGATACCCCGACACGAGTATCTTTAGCTTTTAGGATTACTCAACCCTTCCTCATGTTGAGCCCCTTTAAGCCCTATTGCTCCATTAACTTCATTGATATCATCATTTTGGCGACCAAATTACTGATGAGCTACCGTCAGTTTGAGATACACTGATTCACTCTCTGCCCTGATGACCTGGTAAGCTCTGACGTATAGGGATGTCTTCGTCGAGATGATTATTATTATTTCTTAGGTTATGATTCTAACAAGCCACTACCTATTTTAAATTTGAGAGACTCGTTCTCAGTCATTTTGCTTGGCTAGTTTCGAAAGCATCACAACATTCCCGTAGGAAATAACCATCATTTGATGACATATTCTCTAGGTTCATGATAATACAAATAACTCTTCTTTATTGAGAGTATTTATTAGCATCCTCCATGTTGTAGTTAACCAGAGAGTTACGTGCATCTGAGAGACTATTGCCCCTAGAATAAATTGTTCTTTTTGGTTCTCTTGTTACGAGCAACTTATGTAGGGACATTTTTTGTGGATATTCCGTTTTAATGTATTTTAATCCGATCTTGTTCGGACATTTACTCTCGACTCATCACACGAGGATTACTCATATATAAAATTTTCGCTTATTTCTTTTTATTTATTTGCCTTTTTTTTTCTGTCGTTGATCATTCTTATAATTTCTATTATCTTAAAATCATTAATGTCAGTTCATCTGGGAGACTCTTGATCCTAGAATAAATCGTTCTTTTTGGTTCTCTTGTTACGAGCAACTTATGTAGGGACTTTCTTTGTGGATATTGTATTTCGATGTACTTTAATATGCTCTTGTTTCAGACATTTACTCTCGACTCATTACACAAAGATTACTCATATGTAATTTTTTCGCTTATTTCTTTTTATTTATTTGCCAATTTTTTTTTTTTTGTCCTAGATCATTTTTATGCTTTATATTATCATAAAATCATTTATATGATTTGGGGATTCATTTAATTAAGAAAATTTTAAGCAATTAAATTGACGGTCAAAGCCTTAACAAAATAAATAAAAAAAAAAACCAAACCCACGTTCGGAATTCGGCCGAAATTTTGTTTTAGTTTGAATTTATAGCAACCAAAAATACATTTATTTAGGTCAAACCAAACAACCCCTAAGTCCTCCTACAGCTTGTGGTTAGAGCGTAGAGTGGGAAGATGAAGCTGAGAGTGTTCGCAGATCGGATGTCGCAGCCGTCACGCGCTGTCTTAATCTTCTGCAAGTACGTCTTCAAAGTTCAATCCCTGACACTTTAGGTCTATCAGCTCAACGTTCCTTCCATTGATGCAATGTAAATTTTCTTCGCAGGCTAAATGGTATCGATTTCGAGGAGGTGAAAATAGATATCAGTAAGGGAGATCATCGGTCGAAGGAGTACAAAGGTTTATTTATCCTGACGAAACATGCAATCCATCTTTTACATTTTTGTTTGACTTTCCTTCCGCGAAGATTCGTGTGATGGTTCTTCAGGGGTTACGGCGAGAGAGGGAGTGGGAGGTTCCATGTTTTCATGGAGCGTCGGAGCTGTGAGATAGGTTCTCGTACTTCTAGAGATGGGCTGAGAAGATGAATGGGTTGAGCTAGATTGTTGGGAGAAGAATTTTGTGGTAAACGAGAACGTACCGCAATCTGGCCTTTTTCTCGGCACTTTTCCTGTCATTAGCTCTTTAAGGTTCACCTTATGAAAACAGGCTTTGATCTTGGCTTTCGGGGTTGCCTAGATGGCTTGTTCATTATTGATCTCACAGGGAGGAGAAATTATTCCATATGGAGCACTTACGCAGCTTTGCGCACGGACTTCCAGTAATATGCCATCACGTGGAGGATATTGAAGTAAAATTGCGACAATTATTAATGAGTTATTGGGATGTTATTATTAGGTTATTGTGTGGGTATGCAGAGGCGAATATTATTGGGGTGTTATTATGAGTTTATTGCGGAGTGTAACCGTGGAGGTTATTGGAAGGTTTTTGAGAGTCTAATAGCGGATGTTATTAGGAGATTATTGAGAGATTATTGTTGTGTTATTAGAATTAATGCTACAATAATCCCCAAATAACCACCCCTAATTATCCTCACAAAAACTTCCGTGGTTCCACTTCAGTAATCTCCGCAGAAGGCGGACCCGATATAACACACATGACGACATATTATTGAACGTACGTGCTCCGTATATAATAATTTATCCACAGGGAGGAGCAAACGAAACTGCCTAGCTTTAATTCTCTAGGGATTTGCGAGAAAGCGCGTTTACTAACATACCACCAAATTCCTATGCTTTTACATTTCCAACACTTAAATTTTTCCTTTTACATTTGTACCACCCAAATCCTACATGTCACATGAATTAATACCACTGTTTTGATTTTTAAGAAGTGAAATACACCTTTTCATGCATAAGGAAGGCAATGTGCATGAAAAATTAAAGTTTAGGTGTTAGATGCATAAACACATAGGAATTGAGTGGTATACGTGTAGGTTTTCTATGATTTTTTATTTTTTATTATGTTTTATTTTATTTTATTTTATTTTTTTGTGCAAGGAAGATGGCAACAGTACTCCAAGTTGAGGAGGTTTTAGCTCCTTGAATGATCTCCATTGAACAACTCTCATGGTGGTGTCCTCCACAGCTAATGAACTTCAACCTAATGTCATTTTTTGTGCCTCATGGAGCTGTAGGGATTCCTTGAACTGCTGTGACCAAAATTGAAGAGTCAAATAATAAAATCATATATAAAGAAAACTCCCCTCGATCAAGTCACATTGGCTATTCAACTCTCTATAAGTCCCTTAATATAAAAACCTTCAAGGATCCTTTAAAGTTGGTCATGGGTAGCCACATTTTAGTAGCTTAGTTTTTGAGTTGATTCGAGTACTTAAGTATAGCCTACAAAGTCCCTGACTATTTCTTATCCAAACCTCCTTAATAATTTTTTATTCCAAATCCCTTCGTAGATTTTTAGGACAAGTGCCCTATACTCTAATTCGACACTGTTTTTATAAACAACCTCTTGCTTCTTAATTTTTCATGTCACTAGTTTCCCTATGCATAGAAGCAATAACTCATGTTAGACCTTCTGTCAGTGAGTTCCCCAACTCAACTAACATAAATGTAGACTTCCATCTCTTCGTTCCTGGTTATCTAAAAAAATAATTCATAACTAGGAGTTATCTTGAGAAACTTCAGAATTCTGTACTCCATCTCTAAGTGCTCTAAATTTAGCCTATTCATGTGTTGACTCACAATACCGATAGAGTATGCAATATTTGGTCTCGTATGTGACAGGTAGATGAATTTTTGTTCTAATATTAATATTTTTCTTTATCCACAAAGACAATTCTCTATTTTTTGACTGTTGGTTGAGATCTGTTAGAGTGTTAGCAGGATTACATCCAAAAATCCACGTCTCTTTTAGTAGATCTAGTATATATTTTTAGGTCATTGATTTCAAACTCTGTGGCAAACACCTTTTGACATTGAGAATCTCTTTTTTTCATCGTGATCAATAAAAATCATATCGCTCACATATTCTATCAGTGCAACAATTTTACCTCTCTGAGTGTGTTTTACAAACATAGTATAATCAGCTTGATTTTGAGAATATTCATTAACTTTCATAATTTTAGCAAATCTTTCGAACCACTCTCTTGGTGATTGCTCAAGACCATATGGAGACTTCTTAGGTGTTGGTTGAAATCATTCTCAAGCCACAGTGGTATCTTCTTATATACTTATTTTTCTAGATCCTAATTCAAGAAATTTTTTTTTATGTCAAGTTAATGATTTCCCATTCCTTGTTAACCACTACTGAAAGGATAACTCTGACAGTGTTAAGTATGACAACTAATGCGAATGTCTCTAAGTAGTCAATCCCATATGCTTCAGTAAAACCTTATGCAAAAAGTCTTGCTTTGAATCTCTCAATACTTCCATCAACTTTGCAGCTGATGCTGAGCACCCATCTGCACCCAACCAACTTCTTATTATGAGGGAGTTTAGTAAGAATCCACGTGGCATCCTGATCTATTGCTCGAATATCCTATTCAATTGTTTTCCTCTATTATGGATTTTCAAGAACTTTATTAATATATTTAGGAATCTGCATACTATCAAGATCAGAAACAAAAGCTTTATAGGATGGCAGTTTCTCATAAGTTATATACTCCTGAATTGGACATCTAATGCATTTTTTATTGTCATCAGCAACAGAAGAGAAAAGCTTTAAGTCATGAATACTAGTAGGACTGTAAATGAACCAATACACTCGATGAACAACTTGAACTCAACTTGATTAAGACTCGGTTATGTTTATTCAAATTAGTAAATAAGCAAGCTTGAACACTTTTTAAAATCTTGGAGCTTAAATGAACTAAACATGAACATAATCAAACTTGTGTATTTATGCTCACTAACAAACTCGTTTTTTTTCCAACAAATAACTTATTAAATACTCGATATTAAGTTCAATGATAACTCGTATATATGAAATATTATTTAATCAAAATTTAATGAACTCTATTTTATTTAATTATAAATTTAATAGTAATATATTATTATATTAAAAATATTTTTTGATTAATTATTAATTTTATATTTATTTTATTAATATATAATTATTAATTATATATTTATTTTATTAGAGTTTAGGTGTTATATGTGAAAATTCATACACTCATGTGGTATGTGTGAAATGCCTCTTAAAATTAAATTTAAACACCCACAAACCTCACTTTTCCTATGACCCCTCACAGTTTGACGTATGCCGATTTCACCCGGAATATATGAAATCATGAGGTGCTATGGCGTGCAGGCATCAAAGGCAACGACGAGATCGTGGTGTGCTAGAATCCCTAAAACTCTAATCTCTTGTATATCTTCTATTTTCACTTTGCTCATTAGTCCCACTCAATTAAAAAATGGTGTTGAGAAAGTTTATGTAATCATTGTAGGTTATATATGATTAATAATAATGATGGTGCAACAACTCAACATAAAAAGACATTCACAAAATTATCCAAACAAGCTAGGAAAATGACAAGTGCATATCACTATGTGAAAACCAATACCTACATCTGCATGTGGGACTTGGGTGCAAAATTGAAAGTATGATCATGGTAAAAAATATGAGAGATTATCTTATATGATCATGATTCATGAGTTATCTTTCATTTTTATAGAGTTTATAATCGATAAAGCAGTAGGTGCGATCAAATTTGTAAAATTATTTATTAAATTTTTTATATGAAAATCTAGATACTAGTTTGAATTTTTACCTTATTTAAATATCAATTTACTTGTCATAAATAAATCAAATTTAAATATTGAAAAATTTAAACAAGTCAAGCTTGAACATTATATGAAAGCTCTATACAAGCTCAAACCGAACATGAACAACTTATAATTATATGAAGCCAAGTCCGAACTATGATATGCTCGGCTTGATTACAAACCTAAGTACTAGACTTCTTACCCAAAATTTCAAGTGAATGCAGACTCAGGTTTTGGTTTGAACAATTTTATCCTTACAAGTTGGCTTCCACCAGCCCAAGTTCTTTCTTCCTCATTGTGTACACACAAAGTTTTTTAGTTTGGACTTTAGGTTAGGTTGTTTGGGTTGATTTAACCTCATCAACTAGGATAGGAGGGCTAGGTGTAGTAGGTGGTAATGCCTTGTAGGTGCATTAAGTGCATTTTAAAATTGGTGTTTATTTGCAAAGTCTCTTTGAACATCAAATTTAGGGTATTAACATTGATTTAAAAAAAAAACGACATCCATAGAATTGTAGTATTTTCTGGAACAAAAAAAAGTAGCATTTATATTCATTTTGTTGTGGTGGTATATCCAATAAAAATACACTTGATAAATTTATGGTCAAGTTTTATGTAATGACTAAATATTATGAATCTGCAGATTTAATAAATCGGGGATGGGTGCATCGCTCCAAAAGGAAGAAGTGAAGTTGTCTTCCTCCATGGTTTCAGGCACGAGCAAAGCATAAAGTTGGGAGTTTTGGGTCTCTGTATGTCGTGATCCCATCGTTACCTTCCTAGCAACTCTAATTGTGACTGCATTGCTAAGGTTCGGTCTTGAAAACAATTGTTTTGGATGAAGGGCGAGGGACGTAAGCGAGGGTTTTGGCCTAGAGAGGGGAAGTTTGGGCAAACCAGAAGATGGGCATTTCGGGCAAAGGGGGAAGGAGAGATAAATTTGTTGCTTTAATTTATTTTTATTTAAGTTGATTTTATTAATTTAATTGAATATATGTCATATCAACACCTTTCTTCCGCAAGAACTCTCCAAAGGATATTTCTTGGAACCTTATCGTAAGCTTTTTCTAAATCAATAAAAATCAAATGTAGACTCTCCTTATTATCTCTGAACTTCTCCATCAAACATCTCAATAAATGTATAGCTTCCATAGTAGACCTGCCCGACATAAATCTAAATTGCTATGAGAAATCTTTGTCATGCGTCTTAATCGGGAGAGGGTAGTTGAACATAGGTTAAGACGCATGACAGATTTCTCATAATCAATTTGGATTTATGCCGGGTAGGTCTACTATGGAACTATGGAAGCTATACATTTATTGAGAGGTTTGATGGAGAAGTTCAGAGATAATAAGAAGAATCTACATTTGATTTTTATTGATTTAGAAAAAGTTTACGATAAGGTTTAAAGAGATATCCTTTGGAGAGTTTTTGAGAAGAAAGGTGTTGATATGACATATGTTCAAGTCATTAAAGATATGTATACTAGAGCTGTTACTTGTGTTCAAACTGAAGGAGGATTGACCAAATATTTTCATATTTATGTTGGATTACATCAGGGATCGACTTTAAGCCCTTATCTTTTTGCTTTAGTTATGGATGGTCTTACTGTAAATCTACAGGAGGATGTACCTTGTTGTATGCTTTTTGCTGATGATATCTTTCTCGTGGATAAAACGAGAGAAAAATCCCAAGAAAAACTTGAATTATGGAGGTCTACGTTGGAGTCTAAAGGCCTTCAGTTAAGTAGAACTAAAACTGAATACATGGAATGTAATTTTAGTAGTAGTAGCTCTAGTGACAGAAGTGTGACTTTGGGTGATCAAATTATTAAAAGGTGTGAACGATTTAGATACCTTGGGTCTGTTGTTCAAAGCGATGGTGATATAGATGGGGATGTTAATAGTAGAATTCAAGTTGGTTGGTTGAAGTGGAGGAATGCTTTGGGCCTTTTGTGTGATAGAAACGTACTGCTTAAACTGAAAGGAAAATTTTATAAGATGGTGGTGAGACTTGCAATGCTCTATGGCGCTGAATGTTGGCTTTTAAAAGAGAAGCATAATAATAAGTTAAATGTTATGGAGATGAGAATGATTAGGTGGATGAGTGGCTTTACACTTAGAGACAAATGCGAAATGAATATATCCGTGATAGGATTGGTGTAGTTCTTGTGACAGACAAAATTAGAGAAAATCGTCTTAGATGGTTTGTTCAAATTAAACGTCGACCATCTGATGATTTGATTAGGAGAGTAGATGTTTTAGATTCAAATTGTGTTAAGAAAGACAGAGGTAGACCTAGGAAGACATGAGCTTATTGTATAAAAAATAATCTTAATTTACTAGAACTAAATGAAAGTATGACACTAAACAGGACGCAATGTAGAAAAAGGATTCATGTAGCCGACCCCACGTAGTGGGATTAAGGTTTTGTTGTTTTTGTTGTTGTTGTATTAATTTAATTGATTAATAATTAATAATTTATTAATATATTATCAAATTAATTATAATTAGATAAGTTTATATAGATTTAATAGTTAATTAATGAATAAAAATAAATTTTTAAATTTAAATTATTTAATAAAGTTCTAAGTAGTTCTTCGTAAATATAATATAAATTATATAATAATTGATTAATATTAAATTATTGCTTAATAAGTAATTATTTTAATAATATTTTTATTAATATTTTTTTTTGTTTTGTGAATAGTGAATTATTAATTAGTTTGATTAAAAATAAAAATTAAATTGAAATTAATTGAAATTATTTATTAATTTTTATCATATTAATAAAATAATCAAAATTTAATTAGAATTTTTTTTCTAACAAGCATATCCACCTTTTAAATTCTTATACAAATTGTCAAACAATATGACATGATTTAACTAGATTTATTTAATCTGTTACCAAATATTTTTTGGATTTTAACCTTTTTTGGATGTAGGGGTGTCAAAAATTGATCCGACATTACAACACGGTTGACTTGAATATTTTTTGAGTCGAGTTCAGGTCAGAGAATTCAACATGTTTATTATTTTGGTCGGGTTCGGACTGAATTCGAAAACCCAAATATGACATGAATAATTACAAAATTTTGGATCTAGTTTGGGTCAGCGTGTCAAATTTAGGTTATGGTCTTAGTTTTCGGCACATTTATTATTTGAGTCCGGTCATTTTCAGGTTGGATTTGAACTCGACCAACTATCCTGAATTGACACCCCCACTTAGATGTACTAGATTTAAATTTATAGTATTTACTAAAGACTACTGACTTAAATCTAATTGGTTGTCCTATAGGACCTTAGAATTTACTCATTTTTATAGAACCCAATAATACAACTCTTTACTAATAATGCTAATTGCTAAGTTTTCTAGATCAAGGATTTCCATTATTTTGTTTTTGGGAACAGTTATGCATTTATGTTGACTCTTCGTTGACATTGTCTAAAGCTATGGACTTTGTGGAAGTTGGATTTGTGCAAAGATAGTGAAGTTGGGTTTTGTGGTCGAAGTTGTAGTTAGGTGATTAATCTTGTGAGAAGCCTGGCTCCCACCTCGTTTGCTTGTGTTCTTTCTTCGCCTGGATATCTCAATAAAAGAACCAGAGTTGATGCTATAGAGCATCGGAGTTGTGAGATTAGTGGAGGAACCATTAAAAGTGGCAGTAGCATATATTTTAAGATATGAGACGTGCTTAGCATGAGAAGCTGAGATTGATGTGCATGAGGTTTTTTTTTTTTTTTGGGGTTACTGGAAGAAGAATAAGGCGAAACATGAAGATCTAATATTTCATATCTTCACTCTATCCTATTCCTTTCTTTTTTTTTTTCTCAGCTCCGCTTATGGGAAACTAGCAATTACCTTTTCACCACTTGTCGGGCTGAATTATTGTCATGTCAGACAACTACCACTTTGGGTTAGTGGATTACACCAAATTCTTATATCATTGTCGGTCAACTTTTTGATAGATTTGAAAATATGAAAATAAAAATAATTTTTTAAAATTTAATTTAATAGATATACAGTTCGGGTTTTGAAAGTATGTTTTAATTTTTGAAAATGAGACCAAATGGATCTCATTCATCCAATAGTTTGCATAATTGTGCCCGATACCGCGAATACTACACCCTCCCGAAAGATAAGTGTATACCTCGGCGATAGACCCAATCCTGCAAACTAAGAGAGTTGTAACATCCGTTTGGTCTGCGAACCTTTTATGTGTGACCGACAAATTCCCCTATCGAATACAAATGTTAAATAGAGTTTATTTTACCTGGGTTCCAAGTTCCCTATAGAGACAAGTCTCTATAATTAATTACATCTCAAATGACTGGGGTCACTTGAGAAAATTTTCGATAATAATCAGAATTACTAGTCTCAAGATTTCAAAGTTTAGGTTTTCACGGTAGGGCGTGGAAAAACAAATGAGAGTGACTCAAATATGGGCAGCTATTTCAGGAGTCCAAAGAAAGGAACATGTAGGGGATGGTATAGATTATGAGGAGAAACCTCAGTTACTTCCCAGACTATCCTACTGTGTGATTGTGTTTTAGAGAATATGTTATTCAATTATTCAATCCTGTCAATTTTATTATTTGAGACTTACATTTGTATAATACCCGATTATGCAAATAGTCTGCAGAGATAAAAGGGTTTACGTCGTGTCACACAACAACCTCGGAACCTAAGGCGGGTTTGGACTTTTGCTGCACAACATGATTGCATAAGAGCCTAAAAAAAGGAGTGTGAGGATTTACGTCGCGCTGTGCAAACCACCTCGAAGTCCTATGGGTTGTTATTATGCTAAGAAGATATAATGCTGAAAAAGATTCTCTTATTGCTCGCTCTAAGCTCCTCGTCGTGTTGCCCACAAAGTTCGCTCCAAGCTCTTGTTGTAGCGATGACTCCATGGTTTAAGTGTTTGAGATTGGTAATTTATGTTTCCCAGTTTTGGTGTCAAAGTTTGGTTTTGTTTTGTTTTAGTTTTGGTTTCAGTGCTGGTTTTGCATGCAGAGTAGTCAAATTGCAGGTATATAAAATGTACTTGAAAGGTAAAATACAGTAAAGTAAAATGCTGTAGATAAACTGTAAAATTGTACCTGAGCATCTGCTACTGTTGTGCGATTAATATTGTGATCATATTATGATTTGCAACATATTTAAACATACTTGCAAGAAAAATAAATAAGACAAGAAAACCCAACATGAAAGTCATAAAAACGAGTAGTAGAAATCACAAGCAAAAGAAACCTGTAACCACATATGACAGATCAGGACTGGGTATAAGACATTGGTAAAAATAGAGGCTCAGAGCTGGGCTGTGTGCTTCCTGACCTTGAGTAAGAGTTGTTAACTCGACAATCTACATGACGTAGTTCTTAACCTCAATCCAAATGACAAACCATGAACTTTTATAAATTTTTATAGAAAAATTATTTGATTTTCATGCAAAAGCTGTTGTTTAAGACCTTTTTATGCAGAGTTCTTTTTAACATGCAAAAGATTTTTTTTTAATTTTTATTTTCATAAATATTTTATAAAGTCGTATAGTCCATAGGCTAGTCACTCTAATCGTGCTAGAACTACTTACAACCTAAGAGCGTCGGGGGCAACAATCACACCAAGAATCGGCGAATAGTATCATTGATCCTTTCCTTTTTTTTATTGAATATCCTTGAGGTAGGGGGTATTATTCTAAAAAAAAATCCCACTTCGCATCCCTCGTTTAAACACACATAAGCAATGTCGTCATCGCCCTCGCCACCTAGACCCTAGACTTATCCTTGTCCGGTAATTCATATATGGTGTTAACAAATTTCTCTAATTGTCAGGATGATTTAAGTGTAATATCCAAACTCAAATCCCGGTGCACTGGGTCTCATTGTATGTTAAGTCATTGATGAAATTTCACAGTTGATTTAATTAAGAAAGCGTGGACTACGCCTCGGTGCATCCTCATGTCTAGTGTCTTAATCAATTTGTGAATCAGGGTTAAGTACCAAGTTTCGTTATTTATTCGAGAATTAGGTGGATGAACGTTCACTTAAGGTGTGCTCCTAAAATCTTGGAAGCCTATACTGAAAAATTAGGTGGATAGACTCTCACCTAGGGTGTGCTCCTAAAATCCAGAAGCCTATACCGAAAAATTAGGTGGATAGACTCTCACCTAGGACGTGTTCCTAAAATCTAGGAAGACCATGCTGATGATTAGGTGGATGGACTCTCACCTAGAGAGTGTTCCTAAAATCTAGGAAAACCCTGCTGAGGATTAGGTGGATGAACTCTCACCTAGGGTGTGTTCCTAAAATCTAGGAAGACCGTGCTGAGGATTAGGTGGATGGACTCTCATCTAGGGTGTGCACCTAAAGTCTAGGAAGCCTACATTGAGGCTAGGTGAATGGACTCTCACCTAGGGTGTGCTCCTAAAACTCTAGGAAGTCTATTCTTTAACTTATGCTTAAGGTGATTTAAAGTTTTCTATATCTTCCAATTAATTAAATCATCAATTCTCATCTTTATGATTTAACCATTTAACAAAAATACCAAAACAAACGAAAAGAAAAAGTTGATCCACTTTCAAAACTAACAAATTAAAAGAGGAAATAGCAAGTGAATCAACCTAAAAACGTTTAAAATTTTTCAACAACTGTAATTAAAGACTCTCTAGAAGAGTGCTCAAATTTGTCCTAAGACAATATTTTGATCCCAAAAGGTGTTTAAAGCCTAATCTAAAACAAGTATTATTACAAGCCTAAATCAACGCGAGATTCATCACATGCTTGACCAAAAATTATACAACTGAAACCGGAATCTAAATTTATCTAATCCTACATTAAAGCAACCACAAGGTCATTTAAACCTTTTAAATTGCCGAAAACATATAAAAATAAATTTTCAATACTTGTAGAGCCATAACAACATGTTGTTGTCAATTAGAATCACCAGAAAATCTTCCCTTAATATTGTTTCAATCAATCCACAAGCATATCACAAATTTAACTGCAACGACTTAAGTTTCAAAAATATACATAACAACAATTATGCAACTTGAAGAAAATCCGTCGCATTAAATATCGAAACTTAAAGGGAGCAGTTAACATTTCATAACACAGTTCGCCGTTAAACTTTGGCCAACAAAGAGAAGGAATCAAATCAACAGTGAGGGAGACAACATAAGCTGAATAAAAGAAATGAAAGCTATCAAAAATAGAAACAACATAAATAACAAGATATGAAGCCCAAATTGGACATAAATAAAATCCACAGAAAATATAAGTTTATGTTTGGGATCTTGCAAGAACTCACAGAGAAGTGAACGGTTAGAGGATTGGGTTGGACAGGCGGAGCGTGCACAACTGACTTCCTATTCCGATTGTCCAAATCGTTTCCTGCAGGGCTGTCAGCTGGGAAAGAAAGGGGCTTCGGCTGGCCTCACCAAGCGAAGGAGGAAAAAGGGAAGTGCGATTGAATCTTGGGTCTCAGGTTCGATCGAGAGGTGAGGGATTTGGAAGCTTCGGTGCAGAAGGGAATGCGAGAGCTTTGGTGTAGAGGAGGGAGTCGAGCGGGTGAAAGCTTCAATGCAATGGAGAGGAGAAGGTGAGTGAGAGAGAGGAGCTGCCGAGTGCGGATGGGATCTCTTGAGAGCGGGACTGCGAGTGAAGAAGCGGGCGCGAGGAGGAGGGCGAGCGGGAGAAAGGAGCTGTCGAGCGCAGAGGGAGAGCGGGATCGAGCGATTTTGATGCGGGAGAAGGAACGGTGAGCGAGATTTGTCGTGAGCGAAGCTTTGGTACAAGGAGTATGCGAACTTTGGTGCAGGAAATAGGCGAGCGACTTTGATGCGGGAGATCGGGAGAGATGAAGTTGAAGGATGGGTTCGATGCAGGAGAGAGGGGTTCAGTGAGGGGAAGAGGAGACGAGGAAGGCGAAGTTCTCGGTGCAGAGGGAGAGCTCAGAATCTCTTTCTGAAGACGGGGCCAGGGAGATGAGACGATGATTTCGGTCTGTGAAGGAGGGCGAGCGAGAGGAGGAGCTGTTGAGCGCAGAGGGAGAGCAGGATCGAGCAGGAGAAGCTGTCGAGCGAAGGTAGATGAGCAGGAGCTCGGGAGAGGCAAAGGAGGAAGATCCCGGAGGAAGAAGGCGATCCTTTCTTTTAGAATTGGAGTGGGGGAGCCGTTACTCTGAAAGCGGAGAAATAAATTATTTCCATTGATGAAGCAGATTCATAAGGAAAATGTTTAACTTTTAATTAAAACGAGATTAAATGCCTATTTGAAATTTGAAATTTTAAAATTAAAAATTATTTAACTCTTGTTCAGCCCGAGTTCAACCCAAATCGAACCTGAGTTGAACCTGGGTTGAGTCCGGGCCCGTACCCCGCTAATTTAAAAAACTGTGCATCGATTTCCGTGTCATTTATGCGCGTGTGTAACCCTAGCAATATGAGTGTCATTCCTAGCTAAAGTTGACGTTCCAGACGCGTCGATGTGATCCGTTTCGTCATTCGGGGTCGTCCGGACGAGTTCGTCGACGAGCGAGTCGATTTAAGTCAAAGTCTTGTGTGGTGCAGTGAGTGCCTGAATTGCGGCATTCACGAGTAATCGAGTCACAAAGGGTTCACCTAAGACTGTTTGATCCTATAGGAACTCATTTTTGGGCCCTCTACATGTTGGTTCTTAGCCCTTGCAACTAGAAGTTGAGTGTTTGAAACCACTCATGTGTGTTCTTCACAAAAATGAGTCATGAAGTGGTTTGAAGTTCTACGGGAGGTGGGCTCCATTACTAGTCTGCTAAGATGGTCAACAAGGAACTCCTAAGGCTATATTTGGGGTTCTGGGAATAAGAAACTAAGACCTCACTAAAAACGAGGTCAAAAATCATCATACCCCATTGAGGGCAGGAATCATCAGTTTTATGCGTGCAAGTCCCCATGAATTATAACCGACCAAACTCTCATTCATCGAGATATTGCAGCTTTAGCCTGATGGCCTCACAATTTTATCCCATTGGTGTAACTTCCTAGGAGGAAAACCATCCAGAGAGTGATCCAACACAAGCAAGCTTAACTTTTAAATTTTTTATGAAAATCTAATCGTTACATCAAAAGGTGCCTCGATGTTTGAGAGTTTAGTTTCATATTCCTTAGGGTTTCATAATCTCAGGGACTTAGCCTTTTTGTTTAAGAGTTTAGCTTCCTTTTACTTGAGGGGTTTCACATGAACGATGTAGCTTTATTGTCAATCCAGTAAAACAGGACCATGATCTGGTGACTTGAAGTTTTGGTTATGATTTTATACTCATCCAACCGCATGAAAATTCAGTTTAAACCTCAATCCAGTCTAACATTGCGATGATCTGGTAATATGAATGTTTGTCTATGATCATGCCTTGTAAAATTAGTGCAGATAGAAAAACTGGATAGCCTAATTATTTTTTTTCCTCTCTTTTAACTTTTCAATTACACCTCTCATCTGTTTCAATTTTTTTTCTTACCAGTATTCCTTTTCGATGCTTATTTATCTGTTATTAATTTTAATTTAAGAGCCTCTAGATTTCATGGATAAATCTCTGTTAGGCTTCTTCCTTCAAGAGGGACTTGATACAGCCTTTGTATTACACATCTAAAATGTATTTTGCAGAAATAAATCCTATGGGACAGGTTCCTGCAATTGTTGATGGAAACTTTAAACTATTTGAAAGGTAATTCTTAATTTCCCAGAAATCTTCCATAGAAGTTTTAAGAGATAAAAATATAATCATACTTTTTCTGGTATAAAGTAGAAGTTAAAATTTATCCTTATCTTATTTCCCCTTTACATGGATTGCAAAGGCTTTTACTTGGTATTCAACGTCTTTTCATTTGCTTTTCAGATTGTTGTTACAGTTCATTTCGGAACTAATAATTTTCACGAGAATATTATTGTTTTAGCTGAAAATATTGCACATGAATTTGCCAGATTATCTTCCTAGCTTTTAGCTCACCCTGTAACCCTTGAACTTCCTGTGATTCATTGGATTGCTTCTTGATATTGTACTAATTGTGAATTCATTTTCTATTTTTTTTTAAATTTTTTAGTAGAACAGCCAGAATATCATCCCACTTTTTAATAGAATGAACAGAAAACTTTTTTTTTTTTTTTTTTTTTTTTTTGCATATTTTCATAGTCCTAAATTCTAATTTTTGATTTTGTTATAGTTCTATTTATCAAATCTTTGATGCATGACAGTTTTTTTAAAGTACAAATTACCTTGATTTCTTCTTTTTCAATTCCCTTCATTTCTTTTCTCTTACAAAATGTTGATTTAATTTGTGTGTGAGTTTTTTCTTTTAAATCGAAGGTATTTAAAAAGTTTCTAATAATACCATTTTTTCTAAAAATATTTTACAAACAACGTAATCTACTTATTAAAGTTGATTTTTTCTTGCACATTATTAAATTGACTTTTACCGAGTCGATTATAGGTAAAATTTACAATTTTGTTCCGTTGGCTGGCATATGTATTCACGGGTTTATAAAAAAAAGCTCTTCAAATGTAGAAAAAAAATGATGCGGCTGGCAGCTCACGAACGAGAAGACGTGTAAAATGAGGGTTTTTAATAATGATATTAAAATTCCTGGTGATAGACATTAGTTTGGCATATGCTAGTTAGTTGGCAAAGGTTGCTGGCATTGATAACGGGTGCGGGCTTTGGAGAACGCTGCTTGAAACCTCTGAAATCTTATTAATAAATATGTGAGACACTGTGAAAGTACACAAGTTAGAGTTTTGATTTTGCTTTTATCTAAAAGGAAGAGGTGAGTTTCACTTTCTTTATTTGTGTATTTGTTTATGTACATTTTATTAATTTTTTTTGCTTTTTTTCTTTCTTTTTTTTCTGTAGATTTATAGTATTTTTTAAGGTTATTTTTATTTAATTGTAAAATATTAAAGATAAAATTGCTTTGAGATGAATTTAATATATTTATAAAAAGTAATTTTGATCAAAATATTCTTGCATTATTATTTTCTATGTATAGTGGGGCTAACCCTTCTATATCATCCCATATTTACTAACCAAATTCTAATTATTTAGTATCAATAAAAATTCTAGAAAAAACTCGTTAAAATAAAAGAGCATTGTACATAAACTTTAAAACATATTACTTCAAGTTTTTTATTTTTATAGGCATAAAAATTTGCTCTTTTAAATATTTTGTTCTCTGATAAGAACTTTAATTTTATTATTGGAACATTTTTTTAAAAATTGGCAAAATAAGAAATGTTTTTAATTTACTGGAAGTTTTGAAAATATAAGATATTATATTTACAAATTTTAAATTGTAGAAAAGAGAATGTAATAATAATAATAATAATGGTAATTAGTATTATTTTAGAAAAAAACCAAAAATAGTATGGTAATTATAAAAAAGGAAAATGAAAAATATAAGAGATGCCATATATCAATAATGTTTTATTTCTATCAATAAGACACTATTCTTGAGGCTAGCTTGCATTTATTTATGATGAGAGAGGAATATTTTATGTTCATGTTTTATTATAGCTTTGGCAAAGATTGGTTTGAGCTACATCAAATACCGCCGATATATTATTATATCACTATCTACTTATGACGCTCGCAGAACATTGGCCTTTGGTGATCAACATTTTAGTTGCTTGTTGAATAGATAACAGTCACTTTATAGGATGTCTTTGTGATTCTAGGCATCAAATTAGATGACCCTGACACTTAAAAGGCTAAGAGTTATTGATGGGGGCAGGAAATAGGCTTCATGGCCAGATTGTTGCGAAGATTTGTTTGACTCTCTCCCTGATCAAGACGTAGTCTACCACAATCTAGGAGTTCCTGGCGTGCAACTCGATTCAGGATGGGGTATACTAGAGATAGACTTGCGTACCCTTACGATGAGTGAGTTGTACATTTAATATAGACTCTTATGAGGATTTAGATGATATTACTTTTTTGAGATGTGTTTGAGCATACCTATTATTCATTCTTGGATACTTCCAGGCTCTTTGTATGTCTGATTGAGAGATACACCCAAGAGTATTTACTAGTAATGGAGGATTCATTAGTTTTTTCACAGTACTTTATTGTATCAGCAGTATTAAGACATTTATATAAAGAGCTGAGATAGGCTACGAAACCTACTCGAGTGAATAAGACACGATTTCTACATCTACTTTAGGTTTGGTACTGGGAGAGCTTCCATATTGGCAGACCCACGACAAGTTTCATATTTAGTTGGGATAGATGGGAAAAATGTGGGTTTCAGTTAAAATTTGACATCAACCCTCAGTTACCGTCCAAATTGGCAAGTAATTTTCTCTGGAAGGTGTCACTTTATATGCTGCCAACAAACCAATGGCATTCAAGCCTCCCACATCTGATCCTAAGGTGCACATGTCAGCAACATGATGAAGGATTTCATCATTGTATGTTTGTCATTTAACTTTTAGTATGTAAAAATAATGAAGTTAGAAATAAAAATAGTGGTTCATAAGTTTAACGATAAGGTATAACAAAAGAAAATTAAAATGTCTGAGAAAGTAGAAGTTCATCAAACTCATCCCGGTACACCCGTACGTGACTAGGTAACTGCTCTCGCACATAGGTTCATTCCACCTACAAATTAAAATGTTTAATCTAATTTATTGAATACAAATGAAAGTATTATAAACGTATTACGTAAAAATTTTAACCTCACACTTCTCCCATCAATCAGTGTTGGCTATGAAACTTGTAGTGTGAGCGTGCTAATGTGGAATCTCTCCCAACACCAAACTTGAAGTAGATGCAGACACCCCATCATGTTCACCCAAGTAGGCTTCGTAGCTTGTCTCGGCTCCCTATACAAATTTTCCAATACTGCTGATTCAATAGGTTACTATGAAAAAACTGATGATGCTCCTTCACTGGTAAATATTGTAAGTGTATCTTCTACCCAAGCACATCAGAAATCAGGATGCTCTCAAGAATGAATAAAATGTATGCTCAAACATGTCTTTAAAAAATAATTTTATCTAAATTCTTATAAGAATCTCCACTAAATACTCACCTTAGCCATCGTAAAGGTATGCAAGTCTGTGCTATAGTCTGTATCATCCAGAATCTTGCACACATATGAAATTCTTGGCTTGTGGTAGGCTACTTTTGGATCAAGGTGAGCGCCAGTAAATCATCATAGCAATCTTGCCATGATACCCATCTCTTGCCCTTGTTAATAACGCTTGGGCCTATAAATAAGAGTCATTTATTTTGATGCATAGAATCATAAAGACCCTTGCAAAGTGATTGTCATCTCCCCAACAAGTGAAACATGTTAGTCTCCAAAAACTAATGCTCTGCTAGCGTCGTTAGTAGATGGTGATCTAATCTAATATATTGATGGTGTTTGATGTTGTCCAAACCAATCTTTGTTAAATCATTAATAAAACATGGGCATGTATTATGTCACTCTCTCATCATAAGTAGATGCGGGCTCGCCTCAAGAATATTTTCATGTATAAATAAATTAAAAAAAAATATTAAGATTAGATATAAATAATGACATTAAGTAAATTAAATGTTTGGATTAATCAAATAATGCCTCATCATGGTGTGTTGTTCTGTGTCTCATGTAGTGGAGTAACGTCAGGGTGCACATCGCGAAATGCTGGCCCAATCTTAGGCTCCTCACTAGGTCGTGTCCTACATCATTGAGACCACGACATTCCATCTCTATGTCCCCTTTTATGTCTATCGCTTGTCATGATGTTTGATGTTGAAGATGATACGATTATCATTTGAAATTTATTACCAAGAGCATTGTATTATTTAACTTATGTTACTGGATATTTTTTGGGTTTGATGGGCAAGTAGATTTTTATGTCCGACAGTACGACATAAGCTACATATCCTTTGTCCCAAAGAAGTACGTCTGTCCATCGTATTTGTATAACACTTTGTACACAGTTTTCCAATTCTCCATCTAAAATTTGTGGGTGCTAACTCGATAATTGCAACCATTGGATCAAAATCAGACCATGATGCTTGCTCAGGTATAACTAGTGGTGTAAACGAGCCGAGTTTAAGCGAGTCCAGACTCGACTCGTTAAAAAATACCATTGTTCGTGTTCAACTTGTTCATCTATTGAGTGCAAAAAATTTGTTCGTGTTTGACTCGTCTACTTAGCTTGTCGAACACAAGCTGTTCACAAACAACATGTCATTTTAACATCTCTAATCATGCATTCGTAGGATGTTAAAAGTAAGGGCAAGATTTATATCTTAATATTTATATTAAATATTCATTCAAATAGAATTTAATATATTTTATGCTATTTTTTTAATTAATAATTTTAATTGATTATAAATATTTGTAACTTTGTAGTCAATTAAATTACTTTAAAAAATACCCATCAGTTATATGTATATATATATTATTATTTCGAGCCAAAATGAGTCATATGTATATATATATTATTATTTCGAGCCAAAATGAACAATTCTTTGTTTGTGTTTGACTCGTTTATATATCGAGCGTGAAAAAATTATTCGCGTTCGACTTATTTGTTTAGCAAACAAATTGAAAACGAGGTAATTAACAAGTCAAACACGAGCTGTTCGTGAACAACTAGCCGTTTTGACAGCCCTAGGTGTAACATGAAATTCAAATGTATAAGTATCCTTCAAAGACTTAACATAATAATAATGATAGATATATGATAGATAATCCACATGTTTATGACCTGAAGCAACTATGATATGTGAGCAAAGCATATGATAAGCCTCTAGTCGTACGCAATTACAACTACAACCTCCATATGCATGTAAGTCAACCAAAAAAGAGTGACAACTGAAATCATAGACCGCGTACTCATGAAAGTTAATACGAGTTGGTTTAGGAAATATTCTAGCCTCAACTTCATATTGTCGAAGAGAAGTGCTTACTCCAGTGTTAATAGGTAGGGTTGTAATTGAACCAATACACTAGATGAAAAACTCAAACTTGACTTGATGAAGACTTTATCAAGTTAGTTCAAATTAGTAAATAAACTAGCTTAAACAATTTTTAAAAGGTTGAAACTTAAATAAACTAAATATGAACATAATCAAACTTATAAATTTATGTTCACGAATAAACTCGTTTGTTGTTCAATAAATAACTTGTTAAATACTCGATATTAAACTCAATGATAATTGATATGATATATCATATATTATATAAATAAAATTTAATTAACTAGATTGATAACTCGTTTATTGATAGCTCATGTCATGTATGATATATAAATACTTGATATTGAGTTTTTGTGGGTTTTAAAGTTGTTGTTTTTAATTGTTTGGTAGGATTTATGTTAAATTAGACATAAATGCTACTCAGATCATTATACTGAACATCCCTTAAGAGAGGAATTTAGGGCAAAATTGAGAAATAATATTTAATTTAATGTAGGTTTTAGAGTTTATAATCAATAAATTAATAATTGTGATCAAATTTGTAAAATTATTTATTTAATTTTTTGCATGAAAATTTCGATACTCTGTGAAAATTTTAGCTTGTTCATTAGCTTTTTTAAATACTCGTTCACTTGTCATAAATAAATCAAGTCTAAGCATTGAAAAATTCAAACAAGTTAAGCTTGAACAACATATGAAAGCTCGACACAAGGTCAAACTGAACATGAACAACTTATAGTTACGCTAAGCCAAGTTCGAACTATGATATACTCGAATCAACTTGGCTCTATTACAACCCTAGTAATAGACAACTCATTTGCTGCTTCATGATCCAGTGTTGTGTTATATCTTCTGAGAAATAAAAATATGATATTGTAGCATATAGAGCAAACCAATGCTTGAATAAGAAGTTCTCTCGCTCGACAAAGGACCCTTTTGAAGCATTTTGTTGTGTTAGTTGTCATCACTTCATATCTTCTACAATCGTGAGATAGTCTCCATCTTATAAAATCTATAGAAATCAACCAATCATATGCCTCTTGTTTCACGTTACAAATATCAGTAATATGTTGTCAAACAAGCTAATATTATCCATGTTTTTTGCCCAACACATCTTCTGACACATCGTCTCTACATCGGATATACCCATCTGTTTAATTGTATTTTAAAGCTTTTTCTAAGGTGCCTAAAATATAATCTATGAGCCACCCATGAAAAAATCTTCGTCTACACGAACAATCTACCAACTAATACCTTTTGCGAGGGAATTTATTAGCATGCTGCTAGGAAATTTAATAATATTATTAAAAAAAAACTAATTTTCTACGCCTTCGGGCTCGTGAGTTGCTAGTCGCGTCATTTTACTTTTTTTCTTACCTATGAACATTTTTTTTTGTTTTCTGAACCCCTGAATGCATGTAGTAGCTAACAGAACGAAAATTTAAATTTTATCTAAAATCAAGTAAAAGCTGATTTATGATTTTGAAAGTCAAAATTGACTTTTACTAAGTTGATTATGTCGTTCGTAAATTTTTTTTTTTAAGAAATGATTTTACTAGAAACTTTTTAAATACAAACGATTTTTTTTAAAAAAAAATCTTTGGATGCCTGGTAATGCCCCTTTTCTTTAATGGGGAGGTTCGAGCTCAGATCTTGCCAACGAAAAAAAAAAAAATCTTTTGCCAGTTACATTGTCTGTGCATCTTTTATTTTTTTTTTCTTTTTCAACTTTTTCTTATTTAGCTGCCTCTTACATTTGTTTTGTGCAAGCATTTTTCTGTTGACAAATAATTTTATTACCTTGACACCTTCCTTCTTGGCTTGCTTTTACCATGTGAAATCTAAGTAACTTGTTTGTTTTGCAGTCATGCCATTCTGCGATATATTGCTGGTGCATTCCCTGGAGTTTCCGATCACTGGTAAATTCTGCCTGTGTTTTCATTTATTTTATGACTATTATATACTAATTTAGTCCAAAAACATAATTAGAACTGATAATTTTTTATATGCATACATCTGTTCACTGCATGGGCCCACTCACGGTTTAGGAAATTGTGGGTTTGTTGCTATATTTGAGGGGAAGAAATTATTCTTCCTTAATTATCCATTATATTGTTTTTATTTTTCCTTTTTATCATAATGATTTGAATTTCTCTCCAATTATATCAGGGTTAGTATGTGTTGTATATGTTTGTTATTTCCTTAATGAGAAAATTAGAGTGTTTTTTCCTCTAAAAAAGTCCCTCCTAAATTTCATATGGTATCAGAGGAACGAAATAAGCCCTAGATTTTTTTTGAGCAACCATAGTCTTCCCTGCAGCCACTAGAATTTCTCCAACTATCACGGAGGCCTCTGTTCTTGCAGGCGGACTCTCCTAGGTTGCAGCGGTGGCTTCTTTCTGTAGCATCCCAGGTCGAAATATTCTTTTTCTTCCTCCCTAGCCAACCCGAGTCTCCTTTGCTTTGTCCTTACAGACTATCAAAATCTCAAGTAGAGAACATCTCGGTCCAGCCAGAGCCCAGCCTGCAACCCAAACTTGCACCCTTCTCTGCTAAAGGAAATTGAGAATCGCCAGGATTTTTCTCTCTAGTTAGAACATTGTTCAATATTCTTCTCAAGTGAGATTCCCGTGTCGGTGACTGACAATTTCTCTCTCTAGAAAGTCTTATGTCTGCGACATACAATCTCTCTTTCCAGCCAAAATTTTGTACCTATAACAAACAATTTGTTTATAGTGGAAATTCACGTGACGATCAAATATGGCATGAAAACTGCTTCTTCTCTAGAAGTTACGTTTAAGGTCGAACCTAGGAAGTTTGGATCTGTAGCATCTAAATTCTTATCCTGCATCACCAATCACAAACCATGACAATAATTTTCTCTAATGGTCTTAATCTGTGTTCATATACATTTGTGGTAAAGAAAAATATGATCATCTCATCGAGGAGAATCTTATACAAAAAAATTATGATTTTAAACATCATACATGAAAGATTGAAGATCACACGATCTTGTCGTGCTATGTCAACTCCATGACCTCGAAAATTGTAGAAAATGTCCTCATGTACAAAACATCAAAAGAAATCTGAGATGCCATAAGGGAACCTATTCAAGTTTTGACAACACCTTTGTGTTGTTTGACATTAAAATTTGATTATATGCCTACGACAGAGCGGGTTGAATGTTACTCAATACTTTAGTACTCTCTCCAATTATTGGCTCCTAGATATGAATGTAACATACACATGGAGTTGCTTACAAGGCTCTACTCTTTACAAAATCATTGTTGAACTGAAGAGAATCATTGAGTTCCTTCTATGACTCAACCAGGAGCTAGATGAAGTCAAAGGTAGAATCATGAGAGTCAAATCTTTTCTCTCAATTCATGAAGTTTTTTATGAAGTGAG
Organism: Phalaenopsis aphrodite; assembly: GCA_003013225.1. Lineage (NCBI taxonomy): Eukaryota > Viridiplantae > Streptophyta > Magnoliopsida > Asparagales > Orchidaceae > Phalaenopsis > Phalaenopsis aphrodite. The sequence goes on from NEWO01000145.1 coordinate 229,280, forward strand.
AAAGGAGGAGAGCAGGAAGAAACTCATGATGATAGGTAATCCTACTACTTTAAATATTGACAACTCAATTTTATACACTCACAAATCATCTCAGGACAACAAATCAAAGTGAAACAAACCTTAATGTGAATATTGTAAGAAACTTGGTCATCTGAAGAAGTGTTGGAAAGTTTATGAAAAACCTGCAGATTAGAAGCCCAACAAAGTCAAAGTTGATGAAGAAAATCAAGCAAACACAGCATCAAAGGATGACAGGGCTCATGAATATAGGTTATTCGACATGCAACTCGAATTTCTTCAAAGGCTTTTAAGACAATATACCAGGCCTTCTACCAGTCTTCTAGCACATCAAGATAGTCTTCTGTCTGCTCTATTTAACAAGAAGAATCAGTCTTGGATAATAGACTCTATAGCATCTGATCACATGACAATTGATATCATTGCTTTCCAATCCTGCAATTCTTGTAAGCATTATGTTGTAGTTAGAATCACAGATGACTCCCTCTCATCTGTGGAAAGAAGAGTGTGAATCTCAATCTCATGACATGAATTATATTATTAAATTTTATCCTAATTTTTATGAATTTTAGGTGAAAGCCTTGATGAAGGTGATTAACAGTGCTGGGATGTATCATGAACTTTATCAATTCACTAGACTCTCAATTTAAAAAGACAATCCCATCATTCATAAACCGTTGAGTTAAGTCCTTGTATCTGAGTTTATTTCTCAAGAGTATAGTTGTATTATGACATTTTTGCGTTATGCATCATAATTTCTATTATATTGAAAAATATATTTCCATTGTTTATACAAAAAAACATAGTTCTTATTAGTGTGAAGTTTACCAACTTGCTAAACATACTCGATAAGTGCACCCAAGCCCCAACATATCCACTCCATGGTTCACAATGGTATCTATGGGCCCTCAAAAATAAAAAAAATAAATGAAGTTAGGTGGCTTGTCATCTTCATTGATGATCACACTGGAAACTTTTGGAGCTTTCTTATGAAGATAAATATGAAACTTCCAACATATTTGAAACTTTTCACAACATGATTCTTGCCCAATTTTAGAACAAAATTCAGATTCTCAAACCGATATTGTAAAGGCTACCATTACTCTACTTTTGGCTCTTAGCTATCAAAAAATGACATCATTCCTATAAACTCTTGTGTTTACACATCCCAACAAAATTGTGTGGCTGAGAGAGAACATACTATCTCCTTGAGGTGACCTGTTCAATTCTATTCACTAATATTATACCCAAACACTTATGGGGATGTAATGCTCATATCCATTTATCTCATAAAGAGGATGCTCAACATAATGTTAAACTTTAACAAATCTCTCAACACTCATAAAATCCTACCCTCACATTGAGTCATTCTCCTCTAACTTATTACTAAAAGTTTTTGTTTGCATTGCCTTTGTTCTTCTAATCAACCACACCATACCAAACTTGTTCTTAGGCAAATCAAAGGTATCTTTGTGAGCCACGCTTCAAACAAAAATGGGTATAAATGCTACTTTTCATAAGCACAAAGATTCTACAACTCCATGAATATCATTCACATTCTTTGAAAACCAAATCTGATATTCAATAGGAGAGTTTGAGTGCATATTAAAATTGGGGTAACATTTAGGAACCTTAAACTCGCCTCCCTTATATCCCTGATGAACCCGCTACTATTCCCAATATCACAGATCAATATAAAAACAAACCTACTGCACTAAGCCTCTCACAACTCTCACCAAGAACCAAATAGTTCATATGTACGCCAGAAAGAAAAAAAAAACATTTTGTATATATTTTGTAGATGTCTAAAATGGATGTGAGCATAGCTTTTGTAGTTGGACTGCTTCAAACAAAACAAGACGATGATTTATTTATGATAGTGAGAGATTGATTCCAGAATTTTCCAGCGAAGAAGGCACCTGAGGAAAATGACGCAGGGTGCATTTCCATAATGCTTGGTCTCCTTCGCATTGAACACGGAAGCCACTTTCAAATTTTCTCGTGATCATGGGAGCAGATCGTAAAACTTTCGCAGGAATTTCTTGCTCACACTAAGAGGAAGATTTTCATCCCAGTAGAGCTCCCTGCTGGCCTTCTCATTCAGGATTTCTGCCGCCAAGCTTGTGGACCAATTTTATTTTATTATTGGAAGCTTAAATATGATTTTTTTCCCTATTTACTAATTTATATTTAGGATTTTCTAGGAGGGAACAATTTATATGCTGTTATTTTATTGGTTTGGTGGACTTTTGACTATTGTTAGTGTTTGGAGATTGTAATATCTGTTTTATGTTCTCTGGAGTACTGTATCATTCTTCTTTTGCGATTGGTATATATGTATCTTGCTTAGGAACAGGTGGTAGATCCTCTTCACTCTTCACACCTCGCCGATACGCCATTTGCTTGCTGTTTGTAGTCCACAACAGATTTCAGGCGTTGAATGCCTCATATGGCTTCCAATTCTCACCAATTGCCATTTTTTTATTCCTTCATGATTCCACAACTGCTTTCAAGCTAAATCCCTTTCCTGAACTTCTTATAGGAGCCCTAGTACGGTGTCAAGTTGAGAAAATGATTATTCTAGACTTCGTTGCATAATTTCAATTGAATTTTTATTCATACAATAGGTTCTACAATGGCAAAGTAATGAACTTGATAAAAAGGTGCAGTTACATACATACAAATACCACATAATTCTTACGTATTTACATGTATGAAACTTAATGTTTCATATTTACAGGTATATTAATCAAATATTTGGTATTACATAAAAAAAATACCATTACTTTTAACCTTTTAAAAGTGAAACACACCTTTTTCATGCATAGCTATATGACATAAAATGTTATAAATATAAATATCAAACTTTAGGAGTTAGATATGTAAATTTATAATAATTGTGTGCAATGTTTCCTAACAAAATAGGGGCATGACCTCGAAATGTTGCAAAATTACAAAAATACTCGAGCAATTGCTTAAGTGACTGGCAATAGGGACGGTGGATGCCCTCAAAATGTTGTACAATTACTCAAATATCCAAGCAGTTGCTAAAATAAATTGAAAATAGGGACGGTGATCATGACCTCCAAATTATGTGAAATGACTGAAATACCTGAACTATATCTAAAAGGACTTTTAAGCCTTACATCTTAAACATGAACATAAATAGTAATTGGATGAACTGAGCGCGAGACTGCCTGGCACGGTCAACCTTTTCCATTTATGTTTTTATTTGTCATTTATGATTAATCATCATAAGTATTTGAAAAGTTTTCTTTCGCCAATATCATCAATGAAGTTAAACAATTTACTAATGCTACATTCTTGCGTTGCATTTTATCAGCTGACTGAAAGTTTATGGTTTACATTTTTTTGCTTCTGGTTTAGATTCATGTTGATATTTCATTAATAACGACTGTAAAAAAACTTCTATTTATAATTTACATTTGTCTTTGGAGCTTAATTTTTTTGAAAACCTTACCTTTTTTTCTTTTTCAATCAAGGTATCCAAGTGATGTTTTCAGTAGAGCTAAAATCAACTCAATTCTGGACTGGCATCATTCAAACCTACGACGTGGTTCAAGTACTCCATGATCAGACTCTTACCCTTGTCAATTAAATAAAGTTGCTTTTTTTCTTCTTCATGGAGTATGATTTGAAGGACTTCAGTCTCTAGCTCTACAGTATAAATTAAAGTTTACTTTAAAATTTTCGCCCAAGTTTTAAAGATTAATTCAAAATTTTGTTTACCTTGTTAGCTATGGTATAGGATTTTGATTCTTTTATGATTTTTGATGAACAAAATAGAGTTTTCCCTTTAAATGTATGATAAAATATAGTTACCTTACTCTTGACTCTAGAAGAAAAAATGGCTTATCGTCTACTTCTTTTTAACATATTGAAGAAACTTTCTTTTTTTGCTTCTAAGAAACTTATTTCTTATTTTTTGAATTCACTATTGTTTGGTTCCTGAGAAACTGAACTTATTTGCCTATATTTTTTTTATGCAACTCATGAATTTAAAAGCATCTACAGAAGATGAAATCAGTGTCTAATTTGGCATTCTTGAACGAAAATGTTGCTCGGACATTTTACAATCAGCTCAACCAAACATTATACAAAGTCCATGAGCTTGAACAAAGTTTGTGCATATTTGAATCAATCAAAGTGAAGCCCAAACAAATTTCAAAATTTTCCTGGCCGCACTAGATTGACTCAATTTAGGTTTTTTATCTTCAACATTTTAGCGAACTTCTTTCTTTTGCGAGAATGGGGTGGTGGTGCCATCTTCACACAGCATCTTGGTGGGCAATGGATTAATTGATCCTCCTAAGTTCGACCATTGGCAATGGGCATGCTAGCAACCTTGGTTGTCATTAATATGCAATCATTTTCTTGCAGTAAATTAAATTTATTGATCATTTCTAAATTACACATTATTCTTCCTCCACTTTATTATGCATCATTTATTTTGAAATGAGGAAGAGTTGTCAAATCTTGCTTGAGCGTGATGGTCTCTATTCTTACCAAATTTGAGCAAGGAGCACCTTCCAAAGGAAAAAACTACTCATTACCTGCAACTTGTGACTCTTATCTCCCCCTCCAGCTTATAGTGCCCTCCATTTGTTGAACATAGATACCAATTATGCCAAGTCTTGTTGTCCGATCAAAATAAACATTTTTTTGGTGCGCCCTATAAATAAGTATTCTAATCAGTTTATGTAGATTTTCTGCTTGAGATTGTAATAGTTTTTTTATGAATTTTGTTGAGAACACCCACTTGCTGAAGCCTTTTTCCCTTTCAGGTTTTAAAATTGTTTTTGCGTTTCTTCTCAACATTTAGCAAAGAGCAAGCTAGTGAACTTGGTTGCCATTGATTTTGTCGCTTTCTTGTAATAATTTAGAACTTATTGATCTTTTCAAAACTATCACAACCATCTTCATCCTCTTTATTGTGCATTATTTATTTTAGAATGTTTCTTTCGAGATGAGGATGACTATGTTATTTCTTGAATAGCAGTCCTTTTTTTTCTAGAGTTGAGTGAGGTAGCATCATATATTAGAATTAACCTATAAGGTAGAAAATATTATTCTTTGCGACTCGTCTTCTCTCAGCCTCTTTGTCATTTAGGATCCTGTATTCATTGAATAAAAGCATCAATGGTGCTAATACAAGGTTGGCATCCCTTATTAGCATTTGAGCTCAACTAGGGTTTTTTGGTAGTTTAACCTATCACGACCCATCCCAAGAGCTTGAAATTACCAAGGCGAGAACTGTCGATCGGATGGAGAAAAACTATCTAACAAATCTTTTCATAATTAAAATGAAATCCAAAACCACAATAGACATTCTTTTTATAAAATTTAAAGTTACAACCCGTTCACACAGATTTTTAAGTTTTTTTGATTGACAAAAAACAAAAAATTACATATAGTACTTATCAACCTGTACTCCTCGGTGCCTATACACGTACTATTTAGGATTCATCTAGCCAAAAATTGGTTTTCCTATAAAAAAGTTAGCAACAAAAGGATTGAGTTGAACTACTTGGTGAAAAAATATTTCTAAATTACTATAATTCAAATTTTAAAATATTTTGTAAGAGTGTAGGAAACAATAAAGAACTGTGTGCATTAAAAGAACAGTGAAAAAAGAAAGTTTTCTATTTACTTTCATTTATTTCTATTATACTTTTCATTATTTGGAGTCATCGTTTAAACATATACTTAAAAAAATGTATGTTTTAACAATTGTCAAATTAGCATAAAGGTTGACAACCATTTTGATTTTAATTTTCGTCCATGGGTACATTGCATTCCCTTGCTAGTATCATTCATGTGTGACTCTCATATGCATTCATATATTATACTTTATTTCTTTTCTTATATTTAACATTTAAAGAAAAACATGAACTTTTGCATTTTTAAAATAAATGTTGAAAAAAGTAAAAGCATGTGTAATTGTTTTAAGACATAATCAAAACTATTTTAAATTAAAAACATATTTACCCACATGAACTGTATAATTTGAAATTTGTTATTCTTTTCCTGGAGTGGAACTAGTTTTTTTTGGGCACCTAAAGGAACAATTTATATTTGATCAGTTTCTAATGTTTATCATTTTATATGTAAATGCATTTTTTCTTCTCTTATGGTCTCAATTTAAGTAATTTTGTCACCTTTCCTAGATGTTAATTTTTTTCATAAACTAGTATAATTATAAAATGATGTAGTCCGACATGCTTAAGTTAGGAATAACTTAATTATATTTTAACTTATAGGTTTATTAACTTGGAATGTGACTTAACATCAATTAATTAAAAATATATAGATTAAGTGTTAAAATGGGTCGTCATACTTAATAACTTTTCTACTGCAAAATAAAATCTTACTTCGCTTCAGTCTCCTCGCCGAAATATTAAAACATGATTTTACAATATTCAAAAATTTAATCTCAAGTTTATGAATTTTCTTCATTTCAATTTATTAAACATAAAAAAATTAATTTTCAGTTTCAAAGCTATTACCAAAACGGTTCAAAACTTACATTTTTTCATCGTTCACTTGTTCTATTTCTACGAACTGAGGATTTAGAGGCTCGATCACACCTTCACCCACGCAGGGAAAATGTTTTCTTTAGCTTCACCTTGAAAATGTTTTCTTTAGCTTCACCTTGCTTCCAAATCCTGTATAAACCTGATCAAATGCTCCACATGCGTTGAAATGACTCTTGCAGGCCGCTCATTCCTACTACCTACTTTTAATTAGTTAGGGCACCAGAAGCCTTCATTGGAGCTAACGAGACTCGTGGCTTTTCTCCCTTCTCTTCTACGCTTGCACGATTGATGGATCATTGACGACACAAGAGGTAGGCTTGGGTGAGCTGATCGAGCCCTCCAAGTGCTCGCTCGTGCATCTCTCGATTGCGGAAAAGGGCTTCTGGGTGCCTTAAATCCTTCCTCCTTTTGCTTAGTTCCCTCAGTCAAAGGTGTAGAAAGGTTTGGTCGAACACTCATACAATGCTATGGTAACTTCCTCCCCTTACTTTATCTTCTTTCTCCTCTTCTTCAATTAGAGCACACCCCCCTTTCTCGCTCTCTTGTTCTCTGCCTCTCTCTCTCTCTCTCTCTCTCTCTCTCTCTCTCGTGTAGTGGGTTCGAATGGATGAGGAATAGCCTCGACTTAATTCTCCCAACAGTGGCAGGATTACCATTCGAACGACACTTGCTTTACAGGTGTCATAACTGGTAATTTCATTTTTTAAAAGTTAATTTAATTAAAATTTTAATAGAGTATTATTATGTCATCAATTTATAAACGCATTAACTTTATTGAAGAAAAATGTGTTACTTTATCTTCCATTCTAAATGATTATAAATCTTCTTTTTTTGTGTCTACAAATATGCCTTCTAATCTAGTTCATGTAGAAAATTTTGCCGAAAGTTGTAACAATCTCTATAAGAATTTCGGGCGGAAACACTCACTTTCCAATGCCTGCCTCCTTTTTCTCGTTGTTGGATTTGTTTTGTCTTGCCCAATCAGCCTCCATCTTTGTCCTCTAGTTGGCCTCCCTTGCGAATGCTGATGCTAAGTTGTCCTCATTACTGGCACCCAACTAGCCTTCCCCGTTGACTCGAGTCTACCTTCATCAATGAGGCTTGATGATCTTCTCCTTTGATGCCAAATCAAGCTTCATTATTGGCACTCATTCCACCCACCCTGTTCACACCAAGTCATCCTCTGTCATTGATGCCAATATAACTCGTTACTGCCATGTTGGCCTCCCTAATCTAAAGCCAAGTCAGCCTTCATCATTGGAGTGAGGTTTGCCCTGCTTTATTTATGTAAATATGAAAGTTTAGGTGTGAGATATGTATATACATAAGAATTGTGTGCTATGTATGTAAATTTTCCTAAAAAAATATCTTCTCTTTTGCTTATTGGCTGTGCACACTACATATCCTACTTGGAAAGAAGGCAATAATGCTGGAAAATGGAAATGATTGTGTTGGTGTCTTGTGGAACAGTTTTAGTGAAATTGTAAGTTGTAACCAATAGCTAATTTTTTGGGAGAACTGCTCTCTGCTGACCATCAGTTTGGTTCTTCATCTATCCATGCGGAAAAGTTGAGGGTGCACTTGTTTCGGCTGTGGTTTATGAAATCTCAATTCAAAATTTGTTGTGGAAAATCTGATATTTAAAAGCTGATTTTTCAGAAGCAACTGTCCCGTTTGAAAAATTCATTTTTGAAAGTGTTGTCTGTAGACAAATATCTGAAATAACCCTATGCTCATATCTGAAATACCCCTATACTCATATTTAACTGTAAGAAAGGTGTTTGATAGCAACAATGGAGAAAGATTTAGACCAAGATTAGCGTGACCACACACTGGAGAAATACCTGGGCATATATATTACACACACACACACACACATGCCAAGGGTGAAGTTATCCTAAATGCGTTCTGTGAGTTCAGAAATATTTCTTTGAAGTTATCCCAAAGGCGCATGAGTATTTCAGACTTAAGAACGTGGATGAGGGCGAAGAGTCGCAGTCTCTTGGAAGCCTGAAAGGCGAGCCACAGTTTTAATAACATCGTCCGAACGCACGAATCAAACGAGCATTCGGCGGATGGGGTTTTAAAAGCCAATGAAGAAGTGAAAACAATTGCGGCTTGAATATACTGGCTGTTACAACATTGATTATGTCAAAGAGGTGCATCCGCATGAACAGAATGATAATTTGATTTTTTTTAATGGTTTTATCATTAAAATGATTAGGAGATCATGCTTATTTTTCCAGTTGTCTAATGATTAGCAGATCATCTTGGTTATGTTCTTTTGTGTGGCTCTTAAAGCCTTTACTTCCTGAGTTAAATAGATTTGTTGTCATTATAAGCATTCATAGTCTTGTCCAAAACTTCTAATGACCTGGGATTAAGCTTTCTGAAACATTTTCTTTGCAATCTGTGTAAAGTGTCAGATGTGTTGTTTATTAGCTTAGCACATTGAATTTTCTTTGAATTGTTTTTAGAGAGAGGTTAATTTAGTTTTATGTCATTTTATTGATGCATCTTTTTGTTAACCGTTATGAATGGATTGATGGATGCCCACGTTAAATCAGAAAATATCAGAGGCCATTTGGGATCACTCTTATATATATATTTTTTATAAAAAAATTAATTTATTTAATTTATAGTTTTAAAATTAAACATGTTTGATATGTTATACTATGTTTAGTTATTTTTAAAAATACTAAAAATAATTACGAGATATTTTTAAGTGTCTTTAAAAACAAGTTAATATATTTTTTTTTTAAGAAAATAAGAATATACAAAAAATGTACTAAACAAACATAAAAAATAAAAAATTAAAACAATAGTGATCTCAGACAGGTTCTCATTATTTATTACCTAATAACTTTTCTCATCCATATGTTCTTTGGGAACTTGATTATTTGATGCAAGGTTTCACTTCCAACTTTTCTGCGCCATTCTTTATTTCAATGCAGCCGCTCTTGTTCAAAGCACTATACTAGGGCCTGCATTGGGTCTTCCATTGGATAGTCAAGCTGCCAGTGAAGCTGAGAAATTTGTGCTATCATCTCTTTCAAAAATTGAATCCATTTGGCTGAAAGACGACGCAAGATTCTTATTGGGAAACCCCCAGCCATCAATTGCAGATCTCAGTCTTGTTTGTGAAATTATGCAATTTGAGGTAATTATATATTCAGCCATGATTTTAGAATATTCCTACAGCCTTTATTTCAGATACTTGTCTGTCTGGTATAAAGTAGAATCTGGGAAATCCTTAACTAAACTTATTTAACCGGATTTTTTTTAAATCTAGCTTGAATCCTGGATAAATTTTGCAAATAGACAGCTTTGTTGGTATAATATTTCTTAACAAGCTGTATTTGCCAACTAATTATGAAAATAGTGACGACTTTCAGGTTTCCAATCTGCTTTTAAAAATGAGTCTTTTTTTTTTTAACTTTTAATGCTTTTTCATCATAGCTGTTCTTATTTGTTGGAGCATTTACATAAATACCACAAAAATTTCTATGTATCTACATATCTAGCACTTGGACATTCATCTTTACATGCATACCACTTTAACATCATATAAAAATATCATTATCAGTATCATTTTAAAAGTGAAAGGCACATTTTCATGCATAAGTTCATGACATCAAGGTTGATCCATAGTTGATCTTCTGTTCTTCATGTTCAGGTTCTTCCTGACAATGATCGAGAGAGAATTTTGGGACCTTTCCTGAAGATAATGCAATGGATTGAGAATGTAAAGATTGCTACTAATCCTTATTTTGAGGAAGCACACAATATTCTTTACAGATTTAAGGCCAAGCAACGCAGCAAGCAGGTTTCTTCGGACAAACTCCCCTCAAAATTATGATAAAATCATCATTTTCTTAGGAAGATTTACATACACACCACTCAATTCCTATTTATTTGCAGATTTAACTTCTAAACTTTAATATTTACATATATTCTACCTTATCTATGCATGGAAAGGCATACTTTACTCTTTTAGAAGTTAAAATGATAGTATTTTTATGTGATATGAAAGATTTTGGTGGTATAGATATATGAAGTAAAATTTAGATTTTAGATATATAAATACATAGGAATTGGGAGGTATGTATCTAAATGCCCCTTCTTTTTTATTATGATTGTATGTTAACCATCTATGATGAGTACCATATTTGTCTTTGTTAGTCATTTATTCATTGGGAGTTTATGGATATGAAGAGTTCAATAGGTTGTTAAACGAGTCATCGAATGTCCTGTGACTCGATATTTGCTTCCTCTTGTAGAGAACATGGTATGAATGAACTTGACTAAAACTCTTCTTTTTGAGAATATGTACTTTCTTCTTATCATTTCAGGGATTTATTCGAATTGCCGATGTCTTCGAATCGATATGATTCTAGGTGTGTAAGCAAGCTGAGCCTAATTTTATTCATTAACGAGTTTGCAAGTTGAGTTTATCAAGCCCTAGGCCTGAGCTCATAAAGCTCCTATAATGTACAAGCTCGGTTTAAGCTCGACCCAAATTGTCACCTAGTTGGCTTGTGAGTTGGCTTGATGCTTGATTACACATTAGATCTCATGGCCTAAAACCCCACTATGAATCTCTCCATTCCCATTTTACTTGGGCATTTTTATGAGTTTCTTGACTTGTGGATGTCTTTGAATTGCCATTTATCGTACATTCCGCAGACTTGGGTCTCAATGTAAATGGGCATTTACATACCAGTCTATTCCCATGTAATTACATGTAACATCCAAATTTTATTTTTTTTATGTCTATACCACCCAAATCTTTCATATCACATAAATGATGCCAATATTTTGATTTTTAAAAAGTGAAATTCACTTTTTTTCATTTCTAGGTGAAGTTTGTAAAAAATAAAGTTTAGGTGTTATATATATGTAAATACATAAGAGTTGAGTGGTCTTTATGTAAATCTCCCAATGAAAAATAAATAAATTAGGAGATAATTGTGAATCTATTCATTAATTTGAGATTTTAATGGTTTTCTCACATTTTTTGCTATTAAATTCATTCAAAGGTTGCAAAATTTGGTATTTTTGTTTTATTTTGTTGTGGATGTCTTGCGGCCAGATTATTCCTTTGGGTCTGTACTAAATTTATAATTTTGTTTTTAATTCGAAAATTTACATACGTACCACCATATCTAACATCTAAAATTTCATATTTACATTTTAACTCATTGAGTTTAGCTCTCGAGTCACTTATTGAGCCAAACTCGAGTTGGTTTGCATGTCCGCATGGCTCGCTGGTTGCACTATTAAATGGTAATGAATATGATTTACCTATAATTGTAAGTAATGTCATCACCTATTAACTTTCGGTAGACATTCATTGCTTGATCATTATCACTCATTTATCATTATCCAATCATTTTCGCTTCATTGTCATTACATGAAAAAAAAAATATATTACACGAGTTATAATGTAAAATTGTATCAGAATTTCAATCATAATGTGTCACGTGTACGATCCGACTCAGTTATTCATTAAATTATTTAATTTTTTTTTTTCTTCAATAGAGTTGGACCATACACGTGGCGTATTGTGGTTGGGATCATGATGCAATTTATATCACGACTCATGATTTAATATTTTTTCCATTACATGGATATCAGTATCACCAATTCACGTTTTTTTTTATTCTATCACCGAATCACTATTGATTGTCAACCATCGTTCTTCAATTTTCATAACTACAATCGTATAAGATTGAATTTATGCGATGTCATTTGTAATCTCGTCTTTTCTATAGAAGAAGAGTGGATATTTGCAATCATTCTTAATATAATATATCATTAAAACCAATGAGTTTTTATCTTTTATTAATTATCGTTTAAAAATTTCGTTCCTTGTCATATTTTTTTCTATTTATTTTATTATTTGTGTGGAATTAACATTCAAAATTAGTACGAAAAATTATTTTTTATTTTATCACAAATTTTCTATCTCACAATAATAATAATTAAATTAAATGAATCCAATTTTTTGAAAGGACAAAGCAGCTTGAATCCCAGCCATTGCTGAAAACAAACCGGCCGGCGTGGGCCCCACCGAAATGCCGTACGTGCTGTTGGACCCACCTCCTAATAAACAAAATACTATATATATGTATAAGATGCAAAGAATGCAATGTAATTGTTTATTAATGAGAAGATGATTTGCATACATACCACTTAATTTTTACGCATTTAAATATTCAACCCCTAAATTTTAATTTATATATATTTATGCTCCTTTACCTTTACTTATATGTGATTTAGTGATATTTTTATATGTTATGCAATATTTGTGCGGTAGAAATATAAATAGTAGAGTTGATGTATTGAATAGGTAAATATATAAGAATTAGATGGGATTTATATAAATGCCTCTCAATAACAAAAGTTTACATATGTTATAACATATTATGTACATATATCATCAATAATTATTTTCTTTTTTAATTAAATTACGACTACATAATCTTATATAATCTAAAAATTCAATTTTTTAAAATTGAAATATAAGCTTTAATATTTTTTTGAGAAAATGAAGCGTAATTAATCACAAAGACATGCACAGCGCACGAGCAAGGTATTGAACTTAGAAACTCTTGATTGAACGACAATGTTTTCAACTACTAGACTTAGATGACTTGCATGAATAAACTTATATATACTACGATAAAATATGCAAATCAATCTATATTTGAGTAATTTGCATGTGTCCCACAATTCTTATGTGTCTGTATATTTGATGGTTAAACTAAAATATTTTGTATGCATAGCATTTATGTTGTGTTTTGGGCAGCTTGTGCGTTTCAAGATAAGCAGTTTATCATGAAACATGGCCCGCGGGGTTCAACCTGCGACTTGCTTTTAGTGTAAAATTGTTATCGCAACGTTTTCAAAAACGTCCCGGCACTTCTAAGCTACCTCAGGCGGGCCCTTAATTTTTAATATCACATTAAAAATGTTATTGCATAGTTTTTAAAAGTGAAATACACCTTCTTACACATAAATTTATGACACAAAATTGTTATAAATATAAATATTAAAATTTAGGTATTAAATATAAAAGTGTATAGGAAT
>NEWO01000145.1:260872-283800 GCA_003013225.1 Phalaenopsis aphrodite
GTTCTCACATAAATATCAAAATTCGCCATTAAAACTATAATTTTCATTTTTGTCAAGTTTTTAATGGCTTGATATAACAGTGTAATTGCAACCATTAAGTATACCAAAAAATGCTTAATTATCTCTAATTAGAAATTAGTGTTTGAGATTAATTAGATGTTCTGTATTCAGCTCCAGTTATATTTTGAAAAGCTTGAAAAGATATTGATAACATATCATTTCAAAATTATGATTTCGTTAATGTAATTATTATTAAAACATGTTCAAATTTTATCCAATTTAGGGCCTGTTTGGGGCAGCTTATAAGTGCGGGCATATGGGCGCCGCCGTACTGTTTAGTTCGCGTGCTTCACCAGTTTATTCGAAACTGTGTTTTGAGTTTTTACACTAAACGCAGGTCGTGGGTCGACTTCTGCGGCAGCCTGTGGGCTGCGTTTCAGGATAAGCAGCTTATCCTGAAACGCGTAAGCTGTCCCAAACAAACTCTTAATTAACTTAAATCCTAAAATAAATAATCAAATATTTTTAGGATTTAAATGTCTTAAGATTCATTAAATTGAAATTTATTAGATTTATGTAGTACTACTTGCAAAAAAGCAATCTATTAGCATTGTGATTAATTTTGATGTTAACCTTCAAATGCTATAAATTTTGTTTGTCTAAGAAGATTATAAAATGGTTGGTTGTAGAACAAAAAGAAATGCTACGATCTCTCATGCGTTATGCTTTAATAGAGTTGCCTTTCATTATTTGTTTAAAATATATAGTTGGTTTGTATCCATATATATATATATATATATATATATATATATATATATATATATATATATATGGTATTTTAACCCCAAGGGAATTTTATAATCTTTGTGAATCAAAGCAAGCGGCCGCTTGGCACCCATGACGTAGGCAAATTGCCAATTCTCTTTAAAATTGTGTTTTCTTCTTGATTTGTGTGGCTTCTCGCACCTTCTTTGTCCTAATTTCTCAACACAACAAAACTAGATGAACAACTAATGAGAAATTAAATAGTAGCCTACACAGAGCACAAAAATGAAGCATACCTTGAGTCACACACCAAAGCAAGCTCGAATCAAAGGAGAAAAAACTTCAGTTAGTTAGAAAAACATTTGAAGCTGACAAAAATCTATGTTGAAAGAGTAATGCTCAACTCCCAAAAAAAGGCGATAATTGGTTGAGCTCTTATTTTGGCCGAATGATTTTCTGGCATTGGCTGAGCTAGGAGGGAGATTTATGGTTACTTGAAAATCAAGCCTTATTAATTTGTACAATATTGACCCGACATGGTATATGAATAGACTAGTTAAACATTATAAATATTGGCAAAACATTATTAATTTGTACAATATTAACCCGACATGGTATATGCCCAACTCATTCGTCAGGTTATCATAATGATTTATGGTTCTTTGAAAATCATGTTTTTGTGGGGCCATTTTTTATTAAATAAATTTATTAAATTAAATTCCTTGATATTCAGTACCCCTAATTTTTGAAGTGTGATCACTCTTTTGGTATTTGTGGAAATATAAATATGACTTTGATCTTTCATATCTTTTACAATGAAAAGTTGTTTACCAACACTAAGGGTGTAAATGAGTCAAACATGAGCGAGCCTAGGCATAGCTCGTGTTCTGCTTGAATTAGTCATTTTGATACCCTAATCATTTAGTCATATGATGTTCAGGATTATGATAAGATTTAAAACATCATTTGAATCTAATTTAATAAATTTTATTCTATTTTCTTCATTAATACTTTTAATTGATTATAAATCTTTGTAGCCTTGTAGTAAATTAAATTTTTAAAAAATATTACTCATTATATATATATATATATATAATTGATTAGTAGTATTTTGAGCCAAAACGAGCCGAACAGGAACAAATAAATATTTTTTTGTGTTGTTCTTATTTGACTCATTAACTTAGCGAGCGAGACGAACACGAGCTTCTTAACAAAAATGTTTTCTCCACCTAATTATGAGCACGACGCTAGTTTTAATGTAAATCATACCATGGAAGAACTGAAAGACTTGTGTAATTTCAAAAAAATTTCCTTGATAAGAAATGTCCAACTAGTTTTAATGTGATCATCAACAAATAAGAAATGATTTGGCTCCATTAATAGTTTTTAATTTTGATGGTCCTCAAATGTCAATATAGATGATAAAGAAATGATGTGAGAGTTTGTACGAAGATAGACGATATACATGACGAATATGCTTTAGTTAATTGATAAGTTTTACATTGATAAAATTTTGACTTTTTATTAAGAAAGTGATTTGTGTACAAATTTACAACATAATGAAAATTGGGATGAACTAGACAACAAAGCATAATAAAACTTGACTTTCAATAGACTCGAACACAACAAACTCAGGAACATGAGAAGATGGTGGTGGAGAAAACATTTGTGTATTAAGAAAACAACTCTCATTGAGAATGTATAAATCATAGTGCAATTCAACATTGTTAATCACCTTTCCTAAATCTACTACCTCAAATTCACAAGAGTTAGAATGAAATTTAGTAACATAGTTCATGTCATGAGTAGACTTGTCAATTAAAAGTAACTTCCAATTTAGTTGGGGGAACACATAACAAGGAATAAAATTAAATGTCTTTGGAAACTTTCACTTATTTTCCAGCAATCATGGAGTCAAATCCATCAACAACTCTATGATTTTTTAATAATTCATGAGAGTATAAATCTCAACGGCCATATGATCAGTAGTACTCGAATTTATTATCCAAGGTCAAAATTTTCGATTATTAGTGAGATAGGAGGATGATATGATACAATGGAGTACCATCAAACTCAACAGCCGCGATCCGCTCGTTCCATCAACTTGTTTGCGCCTGCAGCGATTTGTCGCGATCCACTTGCTCGTTCGCTACTGCCGCGATATGCTCGTTCCACTTCGTTATGTCGCGATCCACTCCTTTCGATCGTCACGATCACGACTGATTCAAACTTTGCGGCGCTCTTCGATCTTCGACCCTAGCCTTTCACGTTAATTTAGGTCAACGATTTGAATTTTATTTATCTTAGATATTTCGATCGAGATTAATATATTTAAAATGTCTTCTGAACTCTTAGCTATCAGATTTACAGAAAAGAATTATGACGCAAGGGAATTTCAACTCGGAGTGTTCTTAAAAGGGAAGGAGCTTTGGGGCCATATTGATGGATCTTCCCTAGCTCCTACTGAGACAAAAGATCTTGGTCAATGCGAAGCAAAAGATGCTCAGATTGTTTCCTGGAATTTGGGATCTATTTAGGCTCATATGGTAAACAATTTACGATTCTTTGGCACAACTAAAAAAATGTGGGAATACTTGAAGCGCGTTTATAATCAAAGATAATTCCGCGAAACAGTGCTAATTGGAACTTGACATGAATAATTATAGTCAGGGTAATCATTCAATTGAACAATATTATTCTGGTTTTTTAAATTTATGGAGTGAATATACTGGTATTATCTATGCTAAAGTGTCAAAGGAAAACTTAGCTAATCTTTAAGTTATTCATGAAGAAAGTCGTCGTGATCAGTTTTTAATGAAATTGAGACCTGAATTTGAAACTGCTTAAGTTGGGTTGCTGAACAGAGATCCGGTCCGTGTTTGGATGTTTATTTTGGGCAATTACTGTGTGAAAAACAAAGATTGGCGACACAAGCTACTATCAGTACAAGAGGTGGATCATCAGAAATAATTAATGTGGCATATGTTGTTAAGACCAAAGGGAAGGAGCCAGTGCAGTGCTACAACTGCAAGAAATTTGGTCATATTGCACGGAATTGTGAAAATAATATATGTAATTATTGCAGGCAAAAGGGACATACTCTTACGGAGTGCCCAACACAGCCCCAAAATCGCAAACCACAAGCACTTCATGCCACGGTATCCGACAATCCTACCTCGACTTCTACTGTTGTTGACAATAATCAATCAACTTTCACACCCTATATGAATCAACAGATGATTCTCTCTGCATTTTTTGCATTTTCAAGGGAAAGGTAAAACAATTTTTTTGGTTACTTCTCTTTGGTTATTTGATTCAGGCTCCACAAATCATATGACTAGCACTGTTGAGCTATTACATAACCAACAACCATACATTGGTACTCAACATATTCATAATCTAAATATTCACATAACCAATTGAGCTATTGCATAACCAACGACCATACACTGATACTCAACATATTCGCAATACTGCAAATAAGGAAATATTATATTTGCACTTATTCCTTTCGTTTAGCTGAATATTTAGATTATGAATATGTATTAATTAAATTACTTAATTTAGATTATATTGAATATTATGTACCTAAAATAGATTGTATAAACTACTATTTATTGGAATGAAAGCAAAGGAAAATACATTCAGCCTATTTGCTCAAAATATTGTCAGGACCGATGTACAAGCCCAAAAGGGTCTTTAAATTTCAATACCTTGACATAGGTTAAATCAAAACATCAATAAGTTCGAGTCAGCTCTCTCAAAACCAATTCAAGATTACCGGGACAAACTTTAATCAATGATAGAAATAAGCAATCCAAAAAGGATTCAAACGAACAATGCATTATATCACAAAAGCTTTGGTCAATCAATTATATTAAAAAAAGAAAAAGCAGACCAGTATGAAAATATCCAAAATTCATTAAAAGGAAAAGATGCAATAAATACAAGCATTATCAACAAGATCAAAACTTAAAAGTAAAATTACATCATGAAAGGGAAAACTTTAAACTCAACCCTCAAGTTCAGCATAGCCACCACTAAAGCTTGCATGTCCATATTGAAATAGCAATATGCAGGTTAATACCTCATCATCAAACTTTCTTTCAAGAGCCTTTGCAATTTTATTGTCAGGGCCCATATGCTAGCCCACAGCCTCAACTAAAAAATAAAACTAAGAAGGTTTGGAAGAAAATTTTGGGTTCAGGTGCGCTTTCTTTCAAGAGCCTTTGCAATTTTATCGTTTTCTTAAAGCATCTCCTTTGCCGATAGAATTTTACAGCATGTTAACTGTTATTTATTGAATGTATGGGAATCTTTTCTTTACAAGGACAAAAAAGAATCCTTGAAATCCTACCTGCATGGCTTTGCAAATCAACAAGAAGAAAGCATGCCAACTAGGTATTAATTCAATGCAAGTCCTATTGCAAAGTTTAAAGAATCAAACTAAGGCTTTCCCCACGGAGTGGGATAAAGGCTAGTTAAAGCATTGATACAGATTATGGTGCCAACTGATGGAACCACTTTTCTCCCCCTTTCAATGCATGTCCTTCTGTTACAACAAATATGAGTTGAAACCCAATAAAATTGCATTTCAAGCCTTCGTATTCAATGCCAGCCAGCACACGAAAAATACATGAAACTTTTTTTAACCAATTTGGAGTGATCCGATCCCAATTAAACAACAAAGCATTATCTAAACTGCAGATGAAGTATGTTACCATCATAAAATCAATCAATTCTCCTTTTCAAGCAGACAGTTTCACACGTCAAGAAAATACAAGACCTACTTCTAGTGCAATCAAAATAGGATCCAAATAAACATAGATTCTCATCAAACAAAAACATAAAGAGAAAATGCAAATAAAGTTAGTCGTGATCAATAGTAAACAAAATAAAAAAAAAAGAGAGTCAATATATACAATGAGTCATAAAATCATTAAGAGAAGTATAGCATTAACTACAAAGCGAATCGAAATGGTGTAGACCTGAACATCTAAAAGATTATCCAGCACCATTAATCCTGACATTCTGAAGCCCCAAAGATATTGTATCTGCAAGGTCTTTAGTATGCAGAAGGGTGCCAGTATGATTTAACTTTCCAAGCCACTGAGCGCCATTATGTCCTCCATCAGCCATCCTCATATAACCATCAGACCATGTATTTACATATCCAGGGTAGAAAGAAGCATCACCATAAGGAACCAAAACCTGTTTTACAGTCATCAGGGCATGTCCATTCCATGCGAGCATTGGACATGAATACAGAGCGCCATAACCAATTGGATTATAGTTTTCATATGTATATCCTCCATCATAGCCAACTGGCACAAATCCAAAACCAGGAAGGGATTGTGATTCATAACCATGATAATACCCATATTCCGGACCATAAGGTGGATACCCCCAAGGAAGATAATTCTGATAAGAATTATCATTCGTGTTGTTATAATTACTGCCGCAAGTGTGGTTAATATCCTTGGGAACAGCTATTTTAACCTCTACAGTTTTTTTGTTCAGCTCATGGAACCTCTTCTGTGTCGCATTCTGTGCTGCTGATTCTGAAGCAAAGGTTATAAAGCCAAAGCCTCTTGGCCGCTGTGTTTCACTGTCATTCATGATAACAACATCAGTCACGGATCCAAATTTCTCAAAGTAACTCCTAAACTCATCTTCAGTAGTATTAGATGGCAATCCACCAACAAAAATCTTTCTGGAAGTAATGTTACTGTTGTTGTTATTCATGTTGTTAGTACTTTGCACTGAACTTTGATGATAAGCTGATTGATAACGCCTCCGTTCTTCAGATCTTGATCTAGCTCTCTTAACTTCTACCTGATAAACAGGAAACAAAAACATATAGATCAAAATTACATACCCAAAAATTTTAGCAGCAGAACGTGAATAGAAAGGAATTGGGATAAGTAACATCAAATTTATAAATCTGCTGAATTAAATTAACCCAAAGCCTTTACACAATGAGAAGATATTAATGTCAAATGATAACATTTTGCTTTCTTTATTGAACGGTGCAGTTAAGGGTAGTCATAGATCTGATTTATTATAAAGTTTCAGATGTCAGATTAGTAAAATTGATTTTTTTGGTGAAAGCTATGTAAATTTCAAAGTTTCAAGTGATATGTATGTAAATCCCCCACATTTATAATGTAAAAATCCTTTTCTGCTTTTCTTAAAAACTCTTAAACAAGAAGAAAGCATCTTCTTCATCATTTCTTCACTTCTTCTCTCTTATTTTCTTGCCTCATCTCCCAATCAAATGGTTGGACTCAAAACTTCATCACTTTCACCCTTAAAATGTTCTAAACTCACATTCCTCGCCATTAAAACTTCCTATGCGTGGCTGAACTTAAACTCCGTTGATAAAACTATTACTTCCTGAAACCAACTTAAAACAGGGCATATAATACCAGATCAAGCTGCATTAATCGCTTGATTCTCTCAGGACTATAAAATTCCTCAACAAGAACAATAACTTCTAAATTTCTAACAACTGAAACGGATCTTATCTGACAAAAGCTGAATCAAATTATGCACATTAGCAAATCTTTCTAACTTATCCAAGAAACAAAACACAAAGTTACTCTTCAAAAATGCACAAAAAACAAGAAAGTGAAAGAAAAGAACTAACCAATATATCCCTAATTAGATGCTGCCCCTCGTCATTGACGGCCCTCTCCACAGCTCCCGCGTCAACGAATTCAACAAAACCGAAACACTTAGCATTCCCCGTCGCCCTATCTTTCACCACCATCACCTCCTTAACATCACCGTACTTCTCGAAATACTCTTTCAGCGCGCCCTCCTCCAACTCTTTAGTGATTCCTCCTACAAAAATCTTGGCCGGCGCCGCTGCTGCAGAAGGCGACTGCGAAGACGATGACGGAGAGGGATCCATCTCTGCTGCGATACCGTAATGCGGACGAGGAAGGAGATGAGCTGAGACGAAGAGAGACAGAAACCAGCGAGGGTTTTGGGGTAGTTACCGAACGGTGAGTGAGATGTGATGGTAGGAATAGGGTTTTATCTGACTCTGGAGATTTTCACGGAGCCTATTTCGACTTCAGTTATACCTGGTCAGTTATTTCTTTGTTTAAATTTTTTATTTACATAAATACAACTTATTTATTTTATGAAATTAATTTTAATAGATAATTACATAAATGACCCCTGAAATTTTGTTATTTATAAAATGTAGCAATCAAACTGATTTATTTATACGTGCCACAATTAAACCATTGAAATTTTGATAAAAATGAAAAATACATGAAACTTATTTGATGTTTACACAAATATCGTTTGTCGTTCAACAAATAACTTGTTAAATACTTGATGTTAAGCTCGAAAATAACTCATATTTTATACATGATATATTATTTAGATAAAATTTAATTAGTTAGAAAATATTTATTTGTAGATTTAATAGTAATATATTATTACATCAATAGTATTTTTAGTTTAATTATTAATTATATTTTATTTTATTAACAAGTGAATGGTAATTTAGAATGAGATATTTACAATTAAAAAAAGTATCATAAAAGTTTTTTCTTATAAAGTTTTTATAACATTGAATGTAATGAAATCATTTTTTATAATCATCACACTGAAATTACCAATAACTTTTAGGATCAATTTAGTTCTTACACTTACAGATTAGTGTAGTCTTATCAATACGAATTATGTAGCTAATTAGTGAAGTTCAAAGCTTTTAGATTTCATAATCGATAAATTAGTAATTGCGATTAAAATCACAAAATTATTTATTAAATTTTAATTAGAAAATTTATATTCTCATTTGAATTTTAATTTGTATTAATTCATTTGTTGATGTCATGAACAAATCAAGAACAAAATTAAGTTCAAATATTGAAAATTTTAAACAAATCAAGCTTGAACAATATATGAAAGTTTGAAACAAGCTCAAGCCGAACATAAACAACTTATAATTATATCAAGCCAAGTTCAAACGATGCTATACTCAACTTGGGTCGGCTCGATTACAACCCTAATCACCTGTAAACTGTCACTATTATTGCTTTTTTTAAATATATATATATATTATATAAAAAATTCAAACTTTGATTTTTTTACATATAAGTCACTTTATGATTGTGTTTCTAAATTAATAATAGTAATGTTTTTTGTAATATGAAAAGCACAAAAATTGAATTATATATATTTGACTTCTACATGTATATAAGAAGTATATATGTAAATGCATTCTTTTTGAACTTTATGGTGAACTCTTAAATTGTGTCACCCACCCTCCTTTTATTTATGAATGTTTTAATAATTTTCTTCAACTAAGTTATAAATTAAATTTGTTAATAGTGAAAATAGAAACTTTAAGAGAGGCCCTTTGGGAGGCCTTTCTGCCATTTATTAATTTTCTTCAACTAAGTTACTTAATAAAAAGTTTGAGGCATGATTTTTGTAGCCCAAATGATAATATGTGTAATTTGAATTCGCAATCTCATGGAGAAAAATTGCACCCTCAACCACAATGTCGAGGATAAATACGATGAAGTAGGATTGTTCCACATAAAAAACTCACGTGCCTTAATTATCGCATCTCCAATGTCTACTTAGCATCATAATTAAAGCTTATTCTTCAATTGATTCAATCATCAAACTGATAATATCATTTGATGGGTGCTTGGTGGACCATCTTTCTAAAATATTTCTTAACTTAGAATATTTTCCTCACACTTAATATATAATTTGTACCACCTTTCATCAAATTATTATATCAAATCTATTGCAATTATTTGCAAAATTTTAAAAATATTATTTTAAATGTGTTGAACATGAATTTTGAGGGGGTTTCCTACTTATGTCTTTTATAGCATACTCATCAACATAAATAAAAAACTGCAAATACTCTAATTAATATATCTTAATACCCACCAATGAAAAAAAAGTCCCAAATCTTCAATGCATAAAAAATATACATTTGAACTTATGGAAGCTTATTTACTAATTATACATTCTCAAAGCCTTCTTAATTAAATATGATCTTACACTTGCTTACTCCAATAAGTTCAAATGGCTTATGTAAAAGTTCTAAGCACAGTTCTCCAAGTACCAGGAACATGGCAGTTCATGGATGCTATATAAATTCCAATAATAATACTAATAGTTTTCAGAGTCTGAAATTTGAAAGATGAATAGAAATAGAATTGGTGGGTTTGTATCAGTTTGCAGGAGGAGCTCTGTAATACGCAGGAACGGTTGCAGGGAAGAACATCTGTCTGAACCCTTCTGCTTGTAAGATGGGGAAGATGATCTCGCATGCACCCTACAAAGCAGAAACACACATCAAATTTACTGGAAAAACAAATATTATGAAATAAAAAATGGAGAAGATATTTATAAGACGAAGATAAATCAGGAAAATGCTTTGTATCTCCCAATATTCTTCTGAAACAGGATTGCTTTGCTTCCTCTTTATGTTTTATCTAGACAGCTTGTAGTCATTACTATAGCTTCCAAGCATGAATGTCACAATTATACTGACTTTGCATGACAGACATACATTATTTCAATGCTGGAAAAGAAAACAAACAACTATAAAAGAGGTGTTTTCTGACATAATTGTTAGGTATGACTCATATACCACATAAGGGAAAGATGCTGGAGAGGAACAGAGCGAGACAACGGAGCGAACCAACGTAGCAATCGGGGGTTGTTTCGTTATGTGGGTTGGAGATGTGGGGGCAACGCCCTCACAGTACAGTACATGGATAATTTAATAATTACATATTGTACACTAAGATTATATATATATATAATCTTAAAACAGATTATGTATAATATTATATATAGATTATGTTAAAACAGAATGGTGAGCATCCACAAACCAATTGCCGTCTAGTTTGGAGAATTCAAACAACCACGCTTTCAATTTAACAATAACCTCAGTGATTTGAAACAAATATCTAGAATCAATTATGTAAATATGCTTAAATTATTTTGACATGCAATGGCACAAAGACATCTCATAAAATAGCAAAATTTGCAGAAATACCCATAAAAGAAATAGGGGTTGTAGTTTAGAATGTTGCCATAAATCATACAATGCACTATATGATCACCAATATTAAAAAAAGCTCGTCAAGCAATGGTGTCAGTAATAAAATAAAGTCAATTAGTTCATCAAAAGATGTTGATGAACAACAATAGTAAGCAAAGGCTTGTACTACTCAAGCTCAACAACATGTTGTAGCTTTAGATAATGATGCGATGAAACATTAATAAGCAAGCACAAAACAATATCAATATCATTTTCTAGCGTGACCACATGCTCATATGAAATTTGGGCCATACAATAGGTCAATCCTAAGAGCAGAACTTCAATTAGCAAAGACAGGAGAGACCACAAACTACAAAAAACAAAGCCACCGAGACAGATACTACATATCACAAAGAACAAATCCGATCAAACAAAGTTTAAGGATTGAAGGTACCGAAAAACGAAGGAAAACAAAAGAAGAAAACACCACGCAATTGATTTTCACCAAAGGTACCATGGGACGAAAGAAAGCAAAGGAAAAAAAAGTCCTAGGCAGCAAACCAAAGGATCGCTCGAAATAACTTACCTAGGGGCAACGATGGAATTTCCATAGAGCAAAACTGTAGGACAGCGGCGTAAAAGCAATGCCGCAGAAACTAAATAGTGAATGCGGTGTTTTCAGACTGCGTCCTAGCCAAAAAGCTGCCCCAAACGCTTCTTAATCACTTTGTTAAAATATATTTTGATGCATGATAAATGCCAATAGTATTCCTGCAAAAGGTCTAAAACTCAGGTGATTGAGAGCTTAAGGGAATCCTTACATACCCCTTTAACAAAAGATTTGCAATCACTGTTCTCAATGATTCAAGCCACTTCTATGGAGAACTGTCTTTAAACACAGAATGTTGGAATAATGTTATGAAACTGGTCCACTAAAGGTCTTATCATGAAGCTAGTTCACATCTTGATTAACTATGCCAGTTCTAAGTATAATGATGATGACAATCATTTTAATGAAATTAAAGTCACAATCTAAAATATTGCAGGTCCATAAAAAAGGTAGAATATTTAAATACGCATATGTGTTAGTTAGAATATGCAAGTTGAATTTAACAGTATCAAAAAATTATATAAACTAAATGGAACTTCAGGGAATAGCATTATTATCAGAAAAATCCACGAAAGCATACGCCGATTATCACGACAATTACCCTAGTTCTCCTTAATGTTTATGTAACTTTGGTTTTTATTTTTGTTTTTTTATTATTTTTAAAAATATAATTGTTTGCTATATTTTCAACATATTTTTTCTTTTTGTTTCTAAAAACAAATTAACATATTTTTTTTAAACAATCAAAACAATTCTTCAAGTTTTGAGTGTTTTTAAAAATTATCTTAATCAAATAGTCAAACATATTTAATTTCAAATCAAAATATAAAAAATAAAAATAAAAATAAAGTGATCCCAAACGGCCCCCAAGTTATTGTCAAATTTTGTGAAAAATTTTGTGAAGAGAAATTGCCAACACTAACTTACGGCAATCAACTGAGCTCCAATCCACATTCTTTTCGGCGAAGGAAATGGAAACAAGACGCGGCCAGCCCCAAAAATTGCGACAGCAAAGAAGTGGATGACGAGGCTCATCGGCCGCAGATTCAATCCAGACAGTAAAGCCGCAAGTCTAGTGGAACAATTACCTCCAAGGCTTAGATAATCGAAACATGCTTGCCGCATTTCATTTCTAGCCTGACCAGGTGAACTGCTAAAAATCTTGTACATCGCATTGGCCAAAGCGTTTATTGTTGAAGCAACCGGCTACAAAAAGACAACAGCTAATTCAACTAGTTAAGGCTAAAAAATAGGGTACTCAACATAAAATCATAAAAATAAGAGCCAACGACTATTGCTATTTAGCTGAAAGAAGACCTTTAATGGTGGATATAGGCCCAAAAAAGGCTGAGAAAAGTGCAGGGACAAACCTTACGCAAGGTATAGAAGGATTCCAAATATTTACAGAGAGAGGATGCATCGTGGAGATCATGCAACGGCTTAAGAAGATTGTGTAGCACCACAATATCTGACAATGCCACTGTCATTCCCCCACCCGTTAGCGGATGCCGCATGTTGAATGCATCGCCCATCAGAAGTGCTCCAGGTGTAGGATGAGGAGCGGCCGGCATACTCCTATTTGGCATGGTTCTGATTTTTCCTTTGTCGACCGCCGCGATGAAGACGTCATGAAGTTGACAAGGTATCTGAAACATTTCAATGATTCAGTTATAGTTGTAAGTGAATGAATGATAAGCCGGTTATACAAGTACTTTGATGTTTTGGAAGTGGAGCAACAAAACTAATACCACAATCTCATTAAAATACGCAAGGAAGATTTACATGCATTCCACTCAATTCCTACTTATTTACATATCTAACACCTAAACTTCAATTTTTACAAAAAAAAACCATCTTAACTATCCATGAAAAAGTGTATTTCACTTTTTTTTAAGTTAAAATGGTGGTATTTTTATGTGATATGAAAGAATTCAGTGGTATAAAAATGGAAAATGCAAGGAATTAGGTAGATCATATGTAAATTTCCCAATACATAATGGCATCAAAACAAACCTCAGATACTACCACAGTCTTCAGATAATTCACCATTTCTCCGTTTGCTATGGGAGGCGCTTTTCGTCCGGGCACATCGACCAAACAACAAACTTCTGTGTTGCTAATGAGATTAAAAAGAATGGGGGAAGGATCTGCTAAGATGACATGCCTATGATTTGAAAATGGTAGTTTGCAATTCTCCAGAACCAAGCCAATGAAAGAGGACGGTATATCCACCTAAAAAATAAAGTTAGCATCTAAAAAGACTATTATCAATTAAATCAAATAAAAAAATAATTAAAAAATTGATGGAAATTTTTATATATGAAAGTCAATCTAAAAAATTGTACTAAATAAACAAAGATGCTACTGATAATTGATAATTTCACCTTTGGATTGCAGAGAGCACGTCGTAGATTTGAAAAGCAACCATCACATACAATAGTAAGCGGAGCAAAAGCTTTCAGCTCATAACCAGCTTTACTATTGTATGTCACCCCCTTAACAATCCCACTTTCTTTAAGCAAGGATGGGACCGTTCCTTCCTCCATCCGAACACTAAAGAAAGAAGTACCGAAAAAACTATTTATTCAACTAAACCAGACAATAGAAAAAAAGGAAGATAATGGTATAAAGCTCTGTTACTTGGAAACTACAAATAATCAGATCACAAATTCATCAAGCACATATGAGTTGAAACTTCCAATCAACATACCTTTTGAATATTTACATAACTAACGCCATCCTAAGTCCATCAAATTACCCCTCACGCATTGAAATTCATATTAAAACATTCATTTGCATTTTTCGACTTCATAAAATTACCAACTGTTTGACCATGGCATGAGCACATACATGATGTTGTTAGTTCAATTTCTTAGATGGGTGGTAATTTATAAATTGATTGATTTTGGTGGCATGTATAAATCCCCTGAAAAACTATTTCTATTACAGCTATACTGTCATGACAAAAAGGAAAGGGAAAATTACTTGTACATCACATAGATTTGAGTCATCTAACTTGTATGGCTACAAACTTGAATTTAAATCCAGGTCTTGAGAGGACCATCTTGTTTACTTTCAAACATTACTAGAAGGACATTACTACTGCCAAGTTTTAACTCCAGGTCTATTTAGTTTCAAAAGTTACTACAGTACACTTTAACTCAAATCCACCAAAAACTTTCTTTTGTCCAAAGAATTTATATCCAGTAAAGAAGGTATATAAAATCAAATTGATCACGTGGTTTAGTTTTTCACATAAGAAAAGTTCAAGGTGCATCAGTCACATGAGATATGAGTTCGATACAAGGACAAAGAATCGATGTATGTATGTGTGTGTGTGTGTGTGTGTGTGTGTGTGTGTGTGTGTGACGTAATAAATATTTTCAATTCTATTCTAATTAAAATTCATTTTTATTTACAATATGGATATAAATATCATCTGTCCAAAAATGCAATTGTGCCTCCCTTCCCTCCACACTTTAAAAAAAAAAAAAATGAACCTCAAATAAACTTATCAACATCACCCCCATCTCTCAATTTGTCACTATTCCTGCCCATTTGATCTCTTCATCGCACTATTCTCTGTCACTCTCTTGGCTTCTTTCACCTGCATGGACGCACTCTTCCTTGTTCTCTTTATCTCACTCACCCACACTCTTTCACAAACTCCTCACACTTGCTCCTAAATTCTTGTGCCACTATTGACACCCCAATCCATGAACTTCAGGCTCTAATCACATCCTCACATAACGTTCATTCTCTCACGTTCATAGTTCCTCGTTGCACACATAGTAGCACTAATATCCATCACTCACATGACTTCATCATCGCAACAAGCACCAACAAATCGAATTATGATAGTCTTCCATCATCAAAACACACACTCTCCCTCTCCTAAGTGTCAGCAGATTCAACTCACTAAAACTCCAACACTTGACCATCACAATCAATATCTCATGTTGGTGACACATTCACTTACTCCTTTGGCTCAGTAATTGCAGCTCACCAACCCAACACTGACAATCATCATTCATCATCAATCTTCAATGCTCTCTCTCTCTCTCTCTCTCTCTCTCTCTCTCTCTCTCTCTCTATATATATATATATATATATATATATATATAAGTACATATAATACGTATTGGTTTGACACATTAGGAAAAGCTTGTTTTTTTCTAATACAGATGCCAAAGCCTCAAAACATTTTTTGAAACGTTTAAAGACCACAAACATGGTGTTATTATACCAATCATGCACGTTTTTTTAAGAATAATCGGCATGCTTAACAATCAACTAAATGCCTCCCATGTGAGTTTGATACCAAAATGCTATCAAAAGTTTTTCAATGAAAAGACACAAAACAATCCCATAAAGCACAATTAAACAAGCTCATAAGAAGGAGAAATAGTTTAACTGCTTTAAAGATAAACTTATCGATTTACAATATGTATTAAAAAAATTATTAAAAAGAGCTGTTTCCATACAAAGCACCCAAAACATTGCTATTTACAAATGCAGCACCCTATTGCAACCATGTTCAAATTGTCAATCAAATATCAAAGCTCATGATAAATCCCAACCCATATTTTTCATTTTTATAAAATTCCATATGGTTTGATTGTGGCCCATGTAAATACATATGTTCAGTACTTCAAAAATATTACATGGGAGCTAGATTTTGTAAATTGCAATGTTTCGGGTGCACTCTCTCTCTCTCTCTCTCTCTCTCTCTCTCTCTCTCTCTCTATATATATATATATATATATATATATATATATATATATATATATATATATATGTAATTGTCCCTATTAAAAGACAAAGATTTGATTAAAACAATGAAAAATGATGAAGATCTATTAGTTTATAATACTGTGTGACAAATGATCAGTAGAAGATAATAATAAATTATAACCTTAAAATTGCAAGAGATATATCTTATTTTTCTTTGATGGAGGAAGGAGCAGGAGTAACAAGTCCAACAAATTCATTGAGAAATTCACAGAAAATAATGCTAAAAAAATTTATACAATGGAAATTATAACCATCAAATATAATCATTGTTTTGAATTTCAATTGTTGTTTATATTGAATTTTATTGTCTAAGGGAGAAGAAGATGATCGAGACTAAATATGAGGAGGAATAATTAGGGGATGTTGACACAACAAAAGATGAGGGATAAGAAAAAACTATTCATTATAATGCATTGAGAGTGGATACTTTTGAATTTATAAATTATAATCCTGAAAGATTAAGCTATTTGTTCATGTTGATTTTCGAGCGGAAGAGACTTATTGTGATAAAATTACTTTGACTTGTTATGATCTTACTTTAACATTACTATGGAACTTTTTATTTCACGTCTCTTAGTAATTTAATGTTCTAAGTTTGAGGCTGGCATGTCATCTCATAGATAAAAAATATATTGATACCCAATTTCTCGATTTTAAAAGTTAGTTATAAAGTTTGATTATAGGGTAACAGAACTACACCCCAAACATCCCAAAAACCATGCATTAATAAGAGTTCCATACACAGGGTACAATTTCTTTATTTTTTTTTATCATTTATAGATTAATCAATATCAAAATATTTTATTGTAGTTATATGAAATTCATAATAATATTTAATTCAATTATATAATGAACTAATTTCGATGTAGTAGAACTTTTTACCAATTAGGCACAAATCAAGGAATCATTCTATTTTTTGTTTTTGAAAATAAACTAAAAAATAGTTTTTGTTTATTCGCACGTGTGTGTGTACATAGACTTGTTTTCAAAACATCAAAAACACAGAATTTGTGTTTTTGTTGTTTTAAAAATAAGTTTTTCGGAGCATTACCTGTGTCAAGCTCCGCCCACTGACCAAAGTAAAATATGTTGAGATTTTCGTACCTCTTTTATATTGTTTTTAATGATATTGCACTTTAAAGAAAGGAATTTTTGATGTTTTGTTGCAGGAATGATGAATTAAGGTTAATAGAGCAAAAAGATGCAAAAGAAGCGAATTTGGAGTAAAAAGGATCAAAATGTGGAGAATTGCACTAGGGCGCCGACGGCGCCATCGACGCCGCCGACGACGAGATTTTCCCGAGGCTACAGGACAAAATCTCCAGAAGGCCACCGACGGCGGGATTGACAGTTATGTGTACTTGTACAATGGATAAGGCCGGATTTTGGAGGGGTGCATAAGCAACTCTTGAGAAAACTCATCTACATCTTTAAAGAGAAGATTTTGGCCGAAAATAGAGGAGTCTTGGAGGTTAGATAGGTTCCATTAGTGTGTAGAGAGCTTGCTAGAGCGTGAATTTGTGGGGAATTCTTTGAGAAATTGTAAGAGTGGAGGGAAAGTGAGAGATTTCATCCTCCTTGCTACTTCAAACAGGAATTCTGTGTGCTGTAAAGAAATGAAGAGATTCAGAGGAACTTCAAGAAGTGTTCTTGGGGAGAAAGTTAAAGATAAGTTATTTACTTGTTATATTTTGTATGACTTTGATTTTATATATGAATTCCGAGTTTTGTTGTGTTTTCCCCATGAGTTCTGAGTAGTTTTCTTTGTCTTTCTCCTTGTCTCGAGATTTGTGAAATGGTGATTTGAATTGGTGAAGCCATAAAAATGTTTAAGAAATTGTGATGATCTTTTCACTTCAATCTTAATTTACTTTCAATCTGGTCAATTGATTTGTTAAAATATGTTGAGTTTTACAACTAAAGTGAAGATTACATCCAAAATTCAGGTAGGTCAAAGCCCTTGGAAGTTTGGTGCAAATAAATAAGAAAATATTACTATCGGGCGTAGAATTAGAGATTTTAGAGTGACATACTAAAATCTTCAATTCGGTCCTATCGTTTGGGTGCTGATGTATAGATGTTAGCCCTCAGGTGAGGGGAACATGGGAGCTCCGAAGTGAGAGCCGGTATCCTCACAGCCTAGCCGCGAAATCAATAACCAAGCATAGGATTAGTCAATATTCTTTATGTCTGTACCAAAGGGTAAAGAATAGGAATGCTCCTATTTGACACAATATAAATTGAACTAATTCATTTTATTTATTCACTATAATTTCTTGACAAGGAGAATGATGTTTTCTTATATATTAAATATCACAAATTAAACCCTACTTTCTATTTTTAGTTATTTATTAGTTATCCAAATTATTTACTTATTTCAATTGCCTATTAGTGACAGATAAGCAAATTGAACGCCGTCGTTGTAGTTGAAGTATTACTTTTTATTAAGCTTTAGTCCGTAGTATTCTATTTCTCCCTGTGGGATCGATAACTAGGACTCCATTAGAGCCCTATATTACTCGAGCGATACGTATACTTGCGTTGACAAATTCGACTTTGACATTATTGAATATTATACTTATACATCTTTATTAAATCAAACACATATATATAAAGTAGCAGTCAAGATTTTTGACGTCGTTGCTGAAATTTAAATATTCTTGTTGCGTCATCAAATTCTTGAAATTGTCGATTTACAAAAAGAAAAAGGTTGGTCAAGTTTTTGGCGCCGTTGCCGGGGAGAATTCTAAGAGTAACGGACATATTAGAATTAATAAAAAGTTTTTACTTAAATTGCAACTTATCTATATATTTATATATTTATATTTATATTTTTAATTATATTACTGAGTACTAATTTTAAATTGTATGAGCAAATTTGGACCTGAAAATCTTATACCATACAATTTAAAATTCAAACGAACTGTTAGAAAAAATTAGAAAATTAAAAAGAAAACCTAGAAATTGTGATACAATGGAAAACATTATGAATGAACACCAACCTAGACCCTTAAGAGATTATGCAAATCCTACAGCAGATGAAATTCACTTATCTATCCAAAATCCTGATGTAGCTGCTAATTCATTTGAGCTTAAACTTGCTATTATCCAAATGGTACAAAACAATCAATTTGGAGGTACACCAAATGAAGATCCTAACTTACACCTCGCTAGTTTTTTAGAACTATCTGCTACTTTTAAATATGATAGAGTCTCAAACGATGTTATTAGACTTAGACTTTTTTCTTTTTCACAGAGGGATAAGGCTAAGATGTGGTTAAACTCGTTAGCACCTGGATCTATTAGAACTTGGGGAGAACTGTCACAGAAATTTCTATCCAAATATTTCTCTCCATCCAAGACTGCTAAACTAAGAAATGACTTAACATCATTTTGTCAGATTGATGGAGAGTCAATATATGAAGCTTTGGAGAGATTTAAAGATCTTCTTAGGAAATGCCCTCATCATTCGTTGCCAAACTGGTTAATAATTCAAACCTTTTATAATGGATTAGTGGGATCTCTTAGATTGATTATAGATATTGCAGCTGGTGGCTCTTTGATATCAAAACCTTTTGATGAGGCTTATTTATTAATAGAAGAAATGACTACCAACAATTTTCAATGACCCTTTGAGCTGGTAAATCCTAAAAGAGTAGCTAGTATCCATGATTCTGATGCAATATCTATGTTAGCTTCGCAGATTACTGCAATATCAAAGAAATTAGATCTTTATGGGATGAATTATTCTTCAACACCTCCTATGATGGAAGAAAATTCATCTGAGCAATTTGTGGATGTTCAACCTTCATATGAAACCTTAAAAGCTATTAATAGACCCAACAACTCATATTCGAACTATTATAACCCAGGTTGAAAGAATCATCCAAATTTTAATTGGAATAACAATTCTTCTACCAATAAAAAATGGGCAAACAATACAGTAAACCCATTAGGACATTCATCCAACCAAGGAAATATTAATTATAGACCTTCTTATCCTCAAGGATTTAACAATAATACTCAAATTAAGGAGAAGAACTTATCTATGGAAGAGCTGATATTAAACATGGGTAAACAATTATAGAACCAATGAAAACAATTACAAATTCAAGGAAATCAATTACAGAATCAAGGAACTGCTATTAAGAATATTGAGAACCAATTATGGCATATCGCTACTACGCTTAGTAACTGAACGTTAGTAACTTTTCCAAGTACTATGGAACTAAATCCTAAAGATCAAGGAAAAGAGCAAATCAAGGTGATTCAATTACGAAGTGGAAAAAAAATTAGAGACAAGAGTGCAAAAAGAAATAGAAACTGAAAAAGAGAAAGTGGATACCGAAAAAGAAAAGGATCATGAATACCCAGATTTAGAGTATCCATTTACACCAATGAAAATTACTGTGGAAAAACCTCCACCACCGTTTCCTCAAAGACTGAAGCAACATAAACAAAATAAACGATTTTCAAAATTTTTAGAAATTCTTAAGAAGTTAACGGTGAATATTCCCTTCGTAGAAGCTTTAGAGCAGATGCCCAATTATGTGAAATTTATGAAAGATATTCTGAACAAAAAAAAGAAGTTCACGGACAACGAAACTGTTGCACTTAACGAAGAGTGTAGTGCAATTATTCAGAAAGAGCTTCCTGAAAAATTAAAAGATCCTGGTAGTTTCACTATACCGTGTGCTATCGGTGAAAAATTTTATGGAAGAGCATTATGTGATTTGGGAGCCAACATTAACCTTATGCCTCTATTAATTTTCAAAAGACTAGGATTAGGAGAAGTCTCACCTACTTCTGTAACTCTTCAATTGGCAGGTCGATCAGTTACATATCCTAAGGGAGTTATAGAAGATGTGTTAATAAAAGTTGACAAATTTATCTTTCCTGTGGATTTCATTGTTTTAGATATGGAGGAAGATAAAGAAATACCTATCATTTTAGGGAGACCATTTTTAGCTACTGGAAAAGCTATGATAGATGTTCAAAAAGAAGAGTTAACTATGAGAGTAAATGATCAAGGAGTAACTTTTAACATTGTGAAATCTATGAAATACCCTGCTGCTGAGAGAGATAATGAATGTTTTCGCATGGAAATTATTGAACATCTTCTGAATTAACATTTTAAAGAATATTTTGAAAATAAAAAGTATTTTGAAAAAGAAGAGCATTTTGAAGAACAATTTGAATAAAGTGATGAAATTATTCTGGACAAATTAGAAAATGAAGAATTAGATTATGTTCAGGAAAGATTTGAGATGTTGGATATTACAGAAAATACCGATAATAATCTATTTCCATCAATTATAAAACCACCCGAACTTGAGTTGAAGACATTACCTAACCACAAATTAGAAAATAAAAAGTATTATATCTTATACGGTACAATGCATCTAGCCACATGTTGTTGTGCAGGGTTGCTTGCTCGATCATTAGAGCCCAAGTAACTTCAAACTCGTCTTTTGAATCACACTTGCTCATGCATTTATAAAATAGATTGTTAACACTCTTGTACGTCACACCACAATGAACTTTCAATGAGAATTTCTTATAGATATGTCATTGGCATAATCTATGTCTTGTGAATGGAAGATAATCTGCAATAGCTCTTGTCATCGCTTGATCCTGATCAGTAAACATTGTAATTGGATGCTTATCATCCATTACACGAATGAAGGTTTTAAATAACCACTTGAACAATTCTATCGTCTCGTCAGATAAAAAACCAACTCCAAATAGAACATTTTGCTGATGGTGGTTAATCCCAACGAAAGGAGCACAACATAAATTATACTTATTCAAATGGTGGCTAGTGTCAAAAATGATGACATCTCTAAAACAAACATAATATAGTCTGCAAGACCCATCACTCTAGAAAAAGCTTGTAAGTCTGCCCTCCTCATCACTTTGGAAATCCCATGCAAACATGTTATCTTCATTTTGGCGCTCCATGAGTAATTGTAAGAGAGAGTTGGCATCACTCTGTTCAATTCTGCTTCTTTTATCCCTTTGAATGAAGTTGTATGCATCTTGTCTAGTGCACTCCAAGTTCTTAACACCACCAACCTCCGTAGCAAGGAAATTGAATGCATCGGCTGCTCTAATCCCAGAACCTGTCATTGATCTTAGAAAATTTGCATTTAACTCGCTAATCTTCCGACTGGAACGTAGAAGGTGCTTGTCACCGGATTCCGCCAAGGGGTGGTTATGACTTTCAACAAATTTCTTTATAGTCTAGTTGCCATCAAGATCAATAGCATAGCGAACCATTGCTTGACAGCCAGTTCGTGTATCCGCTTTCCTGTACTTCATAGTAGTGGCTAGCTGAGATTCTCTTTTATGACCTGATTTTCCACAAATATAATCTTTTGACTTAATTTGCTTGGATTTAGCTCAGTAAGTTGTGTGGTCCTTGCGTACAGTGAAACCAATATAATGTGCATAAGCACAATAATGTTTGTAAGTCTCATCCTCATTACAGACAACAGTATTAAGAAAGCTATGAGCAATTGGATCATTACAATCTGTTTATGCCCTAGATATCTACAAATTTAAAGTATACAATAGAGATAGTCAGATAAATAACCCTAAACACAGAATAATGATGGAATAACCTAACGACAATCGAAGATTCACACAAAATCTCACTTTTTTTAGAGATCTGGTGGGTTTATGCGTAGGTTATTCTTAGGTTATTGTTGGGTTATTCTCGGGTTA